>JACEIK010005451.1:79796-91319 GCA_018107945.1 Datura stramonium | reverse complement strand
TTACGAATGCTAGGTGCTTCACTTAGGTATTATTGAGACTTTGTAAAATTCACGCAAAAATGCATGAAAAAGGTAGAAACACTTAGTCTTTTGGAACTTGACTCCTATACTTGAAAAAAGTGGGCTTAATTATGTTATGCATGCAATATAGATATATGAGTTTATGTAGTCTTTTGATTGCCATTATTTAGCCATTCGTGCCATTGTGTGAGTGAGTTTTTTTTTTAACACTCTGTGCTTGCAAATGATGTCTAGAACTTGTCAGTGTGTGTGCAAAGAGAAATGAGAATGTTGAATCTAGGAAGTTATATAGGCGTTTCTTTGGTAACCTATTGTATTCGAGTTTTACCTACCTTGATTGTAATTATCTAGTTAGCTATTTTGAGCCTTAGTTTATTCTTTTGATAGTCATATTACAAGCTTAATCCTTTTTTGTTCTATTGACTTTTATTTGATCCAAATGACTCCTAGAGAAAACTTTAATTAAAAAATTTGCATGAAAGGAGCATAAATTGAGAAAAGAGGAGAAAAGACAAAGTGTGGTAAATTAAAAAAAAGAAAAGGGTGAAAAAAATTGCTAAACAAGAAGGATGATGTGGTGGAAGAAAAAGAAGAAAAAGTTTGAAAAAGTGATGATGAATGAAAAAAATTGAGCTTAATTTTGAAAATTCCCTACTAATCACCTAAGTGCAAAAAGAGAAAATAAAAGGAGGTATAACAAAAAAAAAAAAAAGATTGAAGAAGGTGCTAAAAAGTAAAGTATTGTGAAGTATTAAAGTGCTTAGGGAGCTTAGTCACTATCTTAGCCAGATAGTTCCTACACATCCCTTAGCCTACATTATGACCATCTTAAGTCATAATTGATCTTAGATTCGATGTTCTATATTAGTGGAGTATTACACTAAGGGCAAGCCTATGGGTCATCTTTTGCATGCATGTGGAATTCTTTGGGAGAGTGAGTGATAATATTGTATCTATGCCCAAGTTAAAATTGATATATATATTGTGAGTGCAAGGGTGTCACAACCGAACTTAGGCCCAGATCGAGACACGAACCTAGAACTATAAATGCCTCGAAATCGACCCATGGCATGAACATGATAGCTAAAGATTAACACAAGCAAAGTTGATAACTGAATTATGAAATAGCGGAAGTCTGAATAGCTAAACGTTTATCCAATGGAAATATCACAACACTGAATCCGAAGTTGAGAATACAAACTATGTCTGAAAAGCCTCTACATATTGAAAAACTGATGGGACAAGACCTCTAACTAGCTCACTGACAGTCTGAAATTGAAAATAGAAAAAGTAAAACTAATTGAAGGTCCTCAAAGGATGAGGATTCACCAACAATTGGATGAACTGAACTTTGATGACCGGATAACGGAGAGACTGACCCTAAACATCTGAGCCTGTATCATGAAATGATACAGCATAGATTATGCGGTCAGTACTTGAATGTACTGAGTATGCAAGGTAAGTAAAATTGATTAATCATAATAGATAAGAGTTTATAAGAGTAGGATAGTACAAAACATGCAATGATAGTTATAAAATAGACATGAGGCTAAAGGTTTTCTAAAACCATTCATAAACTAGTCATAATCGTAATGATCATAAGAGAAACCTTGTAAAACATAACATGAGATAAAGTATCGTAACATGACAATGTATAAGTCATGAGGAACAATGGGAAGACTCGTCTTAACCGACACCATCATGATAGAGCTTACATGATGCCCCAACTATCTCGCTCAAGTGGGCAGAGCCGTCCCAGGCTTGCCAGGCAAGGGACATGCCTGACGTGATATCACTAACAAGGACCCACATAGAGTCCATACACATAAATCTATGTTGGCGCGTAGTGCTGACACCACTGGGTTTACCTAAATGTCGGGACTACTCAGTGCTAGACACTGCTCCCAAAAACATGCACATGAAGGCTCATATAGTAATCGTGAAGTCATACATGAAGATCATGGCTAGATAAATCATAATATACTTAATCATACTAGAAATACATAATTATCCATGAATTAGGGCCCGTGAGTCAACCAAAATCATAAACTCATAAATCATGAAGAACATACTTGCTTAAGAAAAATCATTATACTTGAAATTCATAAATTCATGAAGAGTAATTGAAGGAATTCATATCATAAATTATAATTTAGGGCTTAGGAGAATCAAAATCATAATAGAATCATAAACTTGACTTTTCATGAAACTAGCATAAATGGGCATAAATTGATTAAAATTTGAAACCATGAATTAATAATAAAAATAGGTATAAAATCCACCCATAGATCTTAAAACATGATTAGAAACATAAAGGAAATTGACCCATAGATATATCATAGAGAATTTCATAGAATTAGGAATAAGCCTCATAAGATCATGAACTTGATCTAGAACTTAAATTCATGGAATTGAAGAGAATTTGAGCATGAGAGTGAAAAGAACTCTCATGTATAGCTCTACATACCTGGTAAATCTTTTCCACACTCTTCCTTGAAATCCCAAGGGAATTGGAGGATTTCAATCTTGATCTTCATAGAGAAACCTCTACTCTTGCATGCATGGGAGTTGAATGAATTAGGATAGTTTTAACCCTCTTAAAGTCCTCCTAACAGAGCTTAAAATGACGTAGTTTAGGACTTAGGAGCTTAGGCATTACGAAAACTCCCTGAATAAATAGTCTAGAAAATGGGGACTGCGAGTCTTCACGACTTGCACCACGAGTCGTACCATGAAGTAATGACTCGTGATTACCTCTCATGGTCACCACTGCTCTTCCCTATAGCACCTCTGAACCTCACCACGATTGCATATCACGACTCATGGTGTCCTACCATGAGTCGTACTGTCAGTCGTGGCATCATCCCCATCACCTGCCAAATCCTAACCACGACTCCCATCACGACTCGTTGTTACATACTACGAGTCGTACCATATTCCCTGACATCTTACCCTGGAACCACAAGGAAACTCACCACAACTCCTAACCACGAGTCATACCTACACCTCACAACTTGTGGTGTGAATCGTGGTCTGGACACCAACTTCAGAACTCCACCACGACCCATCACTTCCTTTCATGACTCATACCACGAGTCGTTCTGGTGCAAAAATCCAGATTTTTCTGCAGAACTCATTTCTAATTCCACCATCTATTTCTTAGGAACTTTTGGGGTATTACAATATCTCCCCCTTGGGAACATTCATCCTAGAATATGGGTAAACATATTGAATAACTGAGGAAAGGGTTTGCCACCCCAAATGTTGAACACCTGAAGCTAAAAACTGGCAGAGTGATTGACTCCGGACTGAAATGTTTGACTGAACGGAATTCGTGAATCATACATATATGCATTGACATAAAGGAAATTTAGAGGAATGAACTAGACATGATGTTATATGTAAGTACAAAGGAGGAAATTGGTACCTCAAGTTGAAACTGAGTCGGAAGAGAAAAGGTGCGGGTATTTAGCCATCATATCTTCTTCGGCTTCCCTCATAGCTCCCTCAACATGTTGATTCCTCCACAAAGCCTTTACTGAAGCTACCTCTTTGTTTCTCAGCTTCCGAACCTGACGATCAAGAACTTTAACTGGTACCTCCTCATAGCTAAGGCTATCTTTTACACCTACACTCTCCACTAGAATAACTAAGGTCGGGTCACCAATGCACTTCTTCAAGAGCGAAACATGGAAAACTGGATGTACTGAAGCCAACTCTGAGGGAAACTCTAACTCATCAGCCACCTTGCCAACACGTCTCACAATCTTTTATGGGCCAACATATCGAGGACTAAGCTTCCCTTTCTTCCCGAATCTCATTACTTCCTTTATTGGAGACACCTTCAGAACACCCAATCATCAACTTCAAACTCAAGTTCTCTCCTTCTCACATCCGCATGGAATTTTGATGACTTTGAGCTGTTTGTAACCTTTCCCTTATAAGCTGGACTTTCTCCATAGCCTCATGAACAAATTTGGCGCTATCAATGTAGCTTCTCCTACTTCAAACCAACCAATAGGTGATCTACATCTCTACCCATACAGAGCCTCAAATAGAGCAATCTGGAAGCTGGAATAGTAGACGTTGTTATATGCAAACTTGATGAAAGGTAAATGATCATCCCAACAACCCTTAAAGTCAATCACACATGCTCTCAACATATCCTCAAGAGTCTGAATGATCCATTCTGTTACACCTTGTAAAATGTTATCGGTTAGTAGGCGTACGCATGGATTTTTTACGAGTAAGGAGAGCTCGAAGCATGGAGAAATAGCCTAGGAAGGAGGGTCCAGCAAAGCGAGTGACCAGCGCGACGCACCAGCCGGCAGTGCACTGGCCAGCGTGGCACGGCAGGCCCACTGGCGTACTGAGGGATATGGTGCGGCAGCATGTGTGGCACTTTGGACGGCGCGAGGCGCCACCCCCTGCCATCACCTAAGTGTGTATATATATATGTATGCCCTTCGCTTATTTCATATCATNCTTATTTCATATCATTTGCAAGAACCCACGACTTAAACTAAAAAGAGAACGCACTGTTTATCGGTTTTTCATCCGATTACGCTACCAAACGCCGTCCAAATTCAAATTAACTTCGGGTAATGAGTTCTAGGCTTACGGGAAACATTACTACAGAGTTATTTCTTGAAAATTTGCTCGGTATACTGGAACTCCACTGAGTAAAAGTTGTTAGAATTGCTCCAAATTGAATCCTAAATAGCCACAGGCATTAGGTAAGCACTTCTCCCTTCTGAACTCTCGGAAAATTATAGGTTTTCAGTCAAATTATTCGAAGTTGAATTATAGTTGATATGACTATTGAAAGTCATCACTTTTTGTCAAATTTAGTATTGAAATTAGCCCTGTTCTCTCAGCATTTGGATTTCAGTTGGGTAGAACCGTCGTTTACAAGTTGAAACTCGCTAGCTAAACGAAAGTCGACATTCGAGGTATGTAAGGTTTATCCTTTCAGCAAGTAATTCTCGTCGTATAATGATACGACTTATGTTCTTGAATGGAAATAACGGTCCCATATGTTGCAAATAGTTGTTATCAGTAGATTGTGATTAGATATGTTGTGGTTATCTGTCGTCTGTATACTATGAATATATATATAGGTTATGGTTAGCTTCTAGAAAGCGTATCGAGAGTATATTGCAGTACCCTTCATTGGGAAAGAGTATGTTAAGTGTGGCTCACGCTAGGAGAGTCATAGAGACTCCCCAGTCCGTCTTTCCACTGTATTAATAGAAGTTTGATGTCTTGCTATCACGCCAAGTCCTCAGAAGTTTAGGTGTAGTTATTGGGCCTGATTTCATAGGTTAGATAGTATCGGGCGCAGCCAGGCGATATGACTTTCAGTTGGACTCCTGTATTGTTAGTGAAGCACGCCCAGAGGCCATTAGTGTACCTTCACACCCCAGGGCCAGAAATTAGGTAGGGTGGACATACTTTAGAATCAGCGGCACTAGGGTTGTCTAGTGAACTGAGTGACAGTCTGTCATCTAGTTAGCTACTGCCAGTGACTATCAGTTCCAATAGACTTAGTATCCGTCATACAGGCCGCTCAGGAAGCCATCCCAATCGTTCAGGTCAGATAGACCCATGGGTACCCTAAGGAGGGGCCTTATTCGCATTTGGATGTGGGGCCAACGCCCTAACCTGCTCTCATAAGATACTCAAGTAAAGTATGTCGTGCGTGGCTAGGTCCAGATAGACTTACCTACGAGGTTAAGAATCATCAAGCAAAGACATAGGAAATCTAAACAGACCATGTTAAGGTCCAAGGGACTAGAACCATGTTAGTACAGTATTACCTTCAGGCTAAGGATTATGGTAAAGTGCCTGTGCGAGTTTAGGAATTGACTGCTCAGAAGCATGCCCGATCAGTAGTATCCTTACAGTTGCTCTAAGCAAGGGAACTAAGTAATTGGTCATATGCGACCCTACAGTTGTTTATCAGCTAGAGTTGTCCGAACATGACATTCAGAGTATCATTTAGGCCACTCCAGACCTCGCCCTATTCGATCTAGACCATTAGAGATTATGATCACTATCAGGATCCTCTGATCAGATACAGGTACACGGGGTGTGCCTACTAGCAGCTATACAGATTATTCTAGGGGCGAAAAACGGTCGCGTTAGGCCCAGAAGGCCAGATAGCCTTTTGAGTGGCTAGATTGAGACTTCAGTATAGCACATCAGTTGGGATTACCCTCACCTAGGATAGCCTTCCATCCATAACTTCATGGTTGCTATATGATGTTGCCTACGGGGCTATATGATGTTGTTATAAGGGGCTATAAGCTGTCCCAAGAGGCGATGCTGAGGCCCAAGGGCCATATCACAGTCCATTTCATGGCTGGACTATTATTTTATATCGTATCGGCATCACTGAGCCTCGTCGAGCCTGGTGCCCAGGGTGTAGTTACAGGAGCCCACCGGGCTCGGACATAGTTACGAGAGTCCAACGGGCTTAGATGCGGACCCAGAAGCCAGGTAGGTTGGCTACAGCACCAGTAGAGTCATAGAACCTGGATAGGGGTATATAGATTGAATTGTACTTGCCAGGGTTTATGGGGGCCCTGGTAGGTTATTTCTATATTGCTTGTACCTTCCAGGCTTATGGGGGCCTGGTTAGGTTCTTATTTGTACTCTTGTCTGCTAGTTGTCATTATGAATATGTAATTGTGCAGTCTTAGCTCATATGATTGTAGTGTTTTACTAGATGCAGGTTTTGAATAAGCAAACTTCTAGGTTACTTTCTGCCCCCTTCCCTATACTTACTTTCAGTCTTTAACAGCTTTTATTCAGCTTATTTACTGCATTACAAATTCAGTACATATTGTACTAACACCCAACTATGGGGCGCTGCATTACTTGCCTGCAGGTTTAGACAAACAACTTGTGAGATTTCCTGCGAGCTTTCAGAGTCATCACATTGGCTAGCTCCTTTCATTTGGAGTCGCCAGGGTGTAGAAGATTACCTGTCTTTCATTGTGTAGTATTTGGGGCCCCGGCCACTATTTGTATTCTTAGAGGCTTGCAGACTATAGTATTCAGTTAGTTAGTTGTTGTTGGCCATGGGGGCCCATGTATTTCTTATTTTATGTGTTGTCCGTGTGGGGCCTAGTATAGTTGCTTATTTCCTTTTCCATTATAACTAGACAGTATAGTGGTATTGTCCGCCCGCATAGGATCCCTATTGGCATATGTTGGCTGGGTTATCTGTTTTCTTTTACAGGTGTTGCGTGGCCTGGTCGGCCCGAGGCTATGTTTACATCTGAGATATAGAAATTTGTTTTCTTGAATTTGAATCAGTGGTAGGTACCAGAGGTGCCTGTACCCATGTCACGACTAGAATGGAGGCCCAGATTGCAACACGGGACAAGGAGCCCGAGAGACCCCAAGTCAACCCATGGCATAGCATACATCTAAATCAACCAAGAGACTGAATAATCGACAGTAGAATCATAGCGGAAGTCTAGCTTGAATATAACATCAGAATATAAAATCCGAAGAGGAATACATACATATGTTTGAATAGCCTCTAAACATGACGAGTTAATGGGACAAGACTCCAACTAACTAAACAAGCTGAAAACTGAAATACATAAAGAAAAGATAGATAGTTGGGTCCTCGGAAGATGAGGACTCACTAATAAGCAGACGCTAACTCCGATAAGCTGTCTAAGAGCGAGGCTAAAGCTGAGAGTCGAGTCCTGTATCATGAAACGGTAGCATAGAAGTATGCGGTCAGTCGTGGAATGTACCAAGTATGTAAGGTAAGTAAAACCGCTAAAGTAAGTAAAAATCCTTTTAAACACAATGCCTTAATTAAACATAAACATCAGTAAACTGAGAGTAAGGCTTGCATGCATTCTTTTTGAAATCATGATCTTTTCATAATATGACAATGCATATCTTATACGTCAAACTAACTCAAATGACTCAAAGCTGCAATATGATATTTATAGAAAAGCCGAACATTGAGTCAAACATTGCTTTTAGAACATGCATGTGTATATAATAATCATGAGTAATGAATATGCATATCTGAATCATATAGAACCATGGGAGACTCGTCACTTAACCGACATACCACGATAGAGCTTACGTGGTTCAAACTATTACACTCAAGTGGGCAGAGCCATCCAAAACCTTGCCAGGGCTAAGGACGTTATCATGATATCGATATCAAGCTATTTGCCATTAGGGCCGGGGATAGCTCACGAGGGAGGTCCCAATAATATAATAGTATCAACCTACGTTGGTGCGTAGTTCTAGGGCATAGGGTGATCGACCCTTAGCCCGCTTGGTGCTAGACTCTTCTCCCAAAAACATGAAAAATTCTCTACCTCATATGTAACAAAGATCAACATCGTCTATTGACGAAGCTCAATGATCAATTACATCTCAAATATGAAATCATGCATGTGATAAGCTTTAGTTCAAAATATACCACAAGCTGAAAATATACTTGGGAGCCTTTGCTCCAAAATCAAGTGGTAAGCTATGCGTAGGAAGACTTAACTCAAAACAAACCACAAGCTATAATATAAAAATTTGGGAGTCTTCGCTCCAAAATAATGTGGTAAGCTTAGTTCGGGAAAAATTCTCATTTAAACTTAACATGTGGGCATTGCTCAAAACTTTATCATACTTAGAAATACTCAGTTCTCATTGAAAACATAATTATAAACATGGGTAGCTTCAAATCATGCTTTTCATCATAATATCTCATCATTATTACATTTACTTCGCAAATCTCACTTTTCATGATCATATCATCAATGGGCTTCAACATTCATAAGGCTAGAAATATAATTTTGATTGAAATCATTATAAAACTATCCCATGCTTCACAATTCGATAATAAAATCATAATCAATTCATACCCATGTGAAGAAATTGAAGATTCGTGCATTTGGATAAAAATCTCATAACTTGATCATAGGAAATTCTCAAACTTAGATAGAAATTGGGCATGGGTGTGGAAGGAAACACCCACTCATAACCATACATACCTGAAAGGGATTGATTCTACCACCTCTCTGATTTCCCAAGAAGGATTTGAATGAAAACCTTGAAGACTTGCTCTAGAACACCTCCTCAACCTCTCAAGTTTGCATACATGGAAGAAAATAACTTAGAATAGGTTTTCCTCTCCTAAAATCCACTAAACGAGCCTTAAACGACGTAGTTTAGGCTTTAGGAAATTAGGAATTACGAAAAGGCACTTACTAAATTCGCAGGAAATTATTGTCAGGTGGTCCTAAAGGACGACCTGACGGATCGTGGTCCAGGAAAACGACTCACCCTGCTAGTCAAGTACACTGCCTTGTCTATCCTCCTGGGCTCGTAATGGGTCATTTCATGACTCGTCAGAGGTGACCACGACTCGTGGTCACCAGTCGTTGAGAACACTGCCTTACTTCTTCATTTTTCACTCACCTCTTCCCATGACTCGTTACTTCCTCCAATAAGTCGTGGTCAGCTTCCGTTGGGTACACTGCCAATCCAATTTCCCAACTATACTTCCTTCCCCCACGAGTCACCTGACGACTCGTAGGCTGTCCTCACGAGTCGTGAGATGACTTGTCCTGAGGCTGCAACAAAATTTCCCACTTTTCCCCGTTTCAACTCTCAGGTCCGATCTTTGAGCTCCCGGGATATAATAATATCTCCCCCTTGAGAACATTCATCCTCGAATATTGGAAAGCACACAGAAAAGCAGAGATATGCAATTATCATTATCAAATTCTGATCTTTTAAACCAAAAACTGACATAATGACTACCTCCAAAAAGAACTACATAGCTGAACTGAATTCAGGCATCACATACATTTACCATAACATAAAACAAACTTGTACACATGAATTTTAACATGAAGCTAAATAGAGTATTAGGGCAAAAACTGATACCTCAAACTGAAACTGAGCCGGTAGGGAACAAGTGAGGGTATTTAGCCATCATATCTACTTCGACTTCCCACGTAGCTCCCTCAATATGCTGATTCCTCCATAACACCTTTACTGAAGCTACTTACTTGTTCCTCAACCTCCGAACCTAACAATCCAATATTTCAATTGTAACTTCCTCATAGCTAAGGCTATC
Organism: Datura stramonium; assembly: GCA_018107945.1. NCBI lineage: Eukaryota > Viridiplantae > Streptophyta > Magnoliopsida > Solanales > Solanaceae > Datura > Datura stramonium. Next base: position 81,178 of record JACEIK010005451.1, on the reverse strand, counting down.
TTTTACACCAATGCTGTCCACCGGGACTACTAGAGCTGGATCTCCCAAATATTTCTTCAAAAGCGACACATGATAAACAAGATACACGAAAGATAACTCTGAGGGAAAGGCCAACTCATACGTTGCCTTACCAGCTCTTCTCATAATCCATTAGGGACCGACATAACGGGGACGAGGTTTTCCTTTCTTCTCGAACAGCACGACTCCCTTCATGGGAGATACCTTCAGAAATACCCAATCGTCCACCTCGAACTCCAACTCTCTCCTCCTCACACCAGCATATGACTTCTGACGACTCTGAGCGGTTTTCAGCCTGTCCCTTATCAAATGAACCTTCACCATAGCCTCATGAACCGAATCTGGCCCTATCATAGCTACCTCACCAACCTCAAATCATCCGATGGGAGATCTACAACTCCGCCCATAGAGAGCCTCGAACGGTGCCATTTGCATGCTAGAGTGATAGCTGTTATTGTAAGATAATTCGATCAATGGCAAGTGATCATCCCAACTACCTCTAAAGTCCATCACACATGCTCTCAACATGTCCTCGAGTCTGGATTATTCTCTCCTCTTGGCCATCCATTTGCGGATGAAAGGTTGTGCTAAGCTTAACCTGAGTCCCAAGACCCTTCTGAAAAGACTGCCAAAACTGGGAGGTAAAATGAGTACCTTGGTCTGAAATAATGGACAAGGGCACTCCATGTAATCGAACCAACTCTCGGATATATATCTTGGCATAATCCTCCGTTGAGTCCGTGGTTTTGACGGGTAGAAAATGTGCAGCCTTGGTCAACCTATCTACCACCACCTAAATAGAATCATAATGTCCGCGAGTACGAGGTAGGCCCGTAATGAAATCCATATTAATTTCTTCCCAATTCCAAGTGGGAATGTTAATATCCTAAAGTACGCCTCCCGGCCTTTGATGCTCAACCTTTACTTGTTGACAGTTGCGGCACTTGGCTATGAATTCTGCAATATCCCTCTTCATGTCGTTCCGCCAATATATTTCTCGCAAGTCATGATACATCTTGGTGGCACCCGGATGGATAGAATTGTTACACCCCGTAAGTTTCTAGTGTTTAGTCGGCCTATTCGCATGTTGGTTGAGAGTTTTTGAATGTCATACGTACGAGGAAAGGGCCCGGGGAAAGGCCGAACAAGTGCAAAGTTGGGATTTCGCGAGAGGAGACCGAACCAAGCTGCCCAGAGGGGAAAAGTGGCACGGAGCAGAATCAGCACATTAGCCAACGTGGCACGGAGCAGAATCAGCGCATTGGCAACGTGCCACGTTGCCTTGTCTGCTGCCTCAAGTATATAAGGGTCTCACACTTAGAAGTTAAGTTATAATTTATAAACCACGACCAGCAGAGGATAGG
>JACEIK010005450.1:89037-109982 GCA_018107945.1 Datura stramonium | reverse complement strand
TAATTCGAATTTGGACCGTGTTTGACGGTGTAATCGAAAGGAAATTATCAAATATCTCGTTCTCCTATGTTTCTCTCGCGTTTTCTGGAAATTTATGTAACTTTATGAAATAAACCGAAGTTTGGAGGCTTATATACTTGAGCCTGGACAGGGCCAACGTGTCATAGAGCCAATGCGGAGGCCCTCCCTCCGTGACACATTGCCATCGCGGAGGGGCTCTGCCCTGGCTCCTTCCGCGATGGTTCGACGGTTTTCTTTTCCGGTCTTTTTCAGGGCCTTTTCCTAGCATGTATGGCATTCAAAAACTCTTATCTAACATACGAATAGGCCATCTACGTGTCGAGAATTTTACGGGGTGTAACAAATATCGCCTGAGTAACTTCATAATTTAGAAGAGGGTTGTCTAGATCAAAAAGATCAGCCGTGTGGAAGCTGGTCGGAACATTATCAATGTCTTTCCAGTTGGACGATAGGTGGTCCGTGGTAAACATAATGTGAAAGAAGTTTGAGTTGTGGTGGACAAGCCTTTCATGGTCAGTAATCCAATTGTCCTGATCATCTTTAAAGTAGGATATCCTATTTCTTCTCCTACAATTTAGTACAGAGATGTGGTAGAATTTGGTATTTGCATCCCCATCCTTAAGGCAAGTCTATGCGGGATCTAATTTTCCAAAATCCTCCTCCATTTTTAGGATATCATTGAACTCAGAGATAAGTTGCTTTTCAAGCATTTGCAGAAAAATACTGGAGGTTAGATTTTTTGAGTTATGGATTCCATGAAATCTTGCAGTGATAATCCTTTTCTGACGTAAGATATTACCGAAGGTATCCTTGCTCTAGGTGGTAAATTTATCTTTGAAGCTATTGGTTGCTTCCAGTAGTGGTTTTTGGTGCCAACTTTGCTGGACAATGTTATTGAAATCCGGGTGGGAGTATAAAAATTTTTCTAATCTAAAGGGTCTAGACGGTCGATTGATGATACAGTTTGAAGTGCTAATCAACACTGGGTGATGGTCGAAGTAGGTTTTTGGGAGGTGGGTAATAGAAGCATTTTTGAAAAATATCAACCCACTTGTCATTTGCAAAACATCTGTCTAATCTTTCTAAATTAACCCATTATTACCTCTGCCCCTTCTATGATTAGACCAAGTATAACGCGGACCTTTAAATCCCAGACCAATGAGCTTACAATGGTTTATACATGACCAAAATCTACAACTCCTATTACGCTTAATATTTCTGCCACCATATTTATTATGCTGGTGAAGAATCTCATTAAAATCACCAGCTATCAACCAAGGATCATTTAAAGTGCTAGCTATAGATTCTAAGTGTTCCTAAAGAGTTCTCCTAGAGGTAACAATAGTATTAGCATAGATGATGCTAAATAACCAAGCTTTATTAGAAGGGTGTACCTGAATCATGATATGTATCTCCTGTTCCGACTGCGTGAGGTGGGTGACATTGACTACCTTGGAGAGCCAAAGGAGGACTATTCCACCCGACCTCCCTTTAGCAGGGACCTCAATCATATCATCATAGTTAAATTCATCTCGGATGGTTATGTGATTCTCCATCTTAGTTTCTGGCAACGCTACCATCCAAAGGTTGTGGACCCTAAGGAGTTCTTTAAAATTTCTTTTGAAATTATCGTTGTTGGCCCCTCTTATGTTCCAAATGATAAAACTAGTAGGCTTACTCATTGGAAAACAGATGGTTGGGGATGGAGGGTCACTTGAGTTTGCTTGGGTGGTAATTGGCTCCCCCTCAGAGTTGGAGTCATCACTATGACGTATTTGGAAACTGCTATGTTCAAAGCTGGCCTCAGGTCGAAGGAGCATTTGATCAGTGTTAGTGAACAATTCAGAATATATTTCTTGTCCTCTTTTTCTAGGAATATCATAAGGGTTGCATTTCTTAGAGTTGATATTTCTGGGAACGAGGTTCTTGGGGGAAGAATCTCTTCTATTACTTCCTCCATATCTTCTTTCTCTTGGTGAGTATTTTTGGGGGCGGGTTTCCATTTGGTTTGGTGACTGGGGTGGTATGACTGGCTGGGGAAACCATGGGTATAGAAGAGGGTGGCCCTCGGTTATTTCTTGGAAAGGGAAAGAAAGGAAGATGTTGAAATTAGTCGACATGGATAGGGGGGTTGAAGTGGGTTGGGAGATTCCAGTGGGTCTGCATGGTATGAAATATGGTGGGTGTTGCCTCCGAGGCTAGTGGATCGAGCACATTGGTCAGCCACATGTGATTCATGTAGTAGTCCATGGCTAGCTTCATGCCCTCCGCTATCATCTGAGCTAGGAAGCTTGGATTTTGTAGTATTATCACTATTTCCAGGCCATTGATCTGCATTGTAAAGAATGTTGCATAGCCTGTAGTCCCTGTTCGATCCATGACTGTGGTTGGTGCAACGGATGGAGAGGTTCCGATGCAAACACTAGTGTAAATCATAAAGATAACTTAAATAAACTATTTTTCTTTATTTTATCCTTTTTTTTCTTTTTCCATCCAAAAATCCTTCATTTTCTCCACCTTTGCTCAAAGAGTCCATTCTAAATGGTAGATCTCTAATTCAAAACTATTACACAATTAATTTTCGATATAATTTTTTGTTTTTAAATTTTATTTGCTTGATTCATTCAACATTAATTTCTAATATTTTTTAGAGAGAAAATACCATTAATGGTAGTAAATTTTGTGACTGATACAAACTGCATTCCATCCACATTTCATATACATGTCAGTTCATATGAAATTTATACGCATTTCATACACATTATGACCACATATATATTAAATAGTTATATTTATCATAATTATACTCATTCCCTTCACTAAAACATGATTGTATATATACTGATATTTTAAAATTCAGCATACCGGTNGGTTGTTATACCTATTTCACATACTAAAACTTGTAATAATCTCAAAATATTTAAGAATATCAGTTGGTGTACCAACTTCACATCCCAAGAATAAAAACACACCTTCAAATAGTTATATTTACACTATACTAAATTTATTCATTGTTATACCCCGGGAACCCAAGGATCAGACCTGAGAGTCAAACGGGGAAAATCTGAAAAATGTTGCAGCAGTGCAGAACGAGTCGTTAGACGACTCGTGAGGAGACCCCACGAGTCGTTAGGTGGCTCGTGGGAAGGCTAGAATGGGTTGAGGAGTTAAGGTCCCCACGGGCGTGGGAACGACTCGTGGTTAGTTACCACGAGTCGTCAGGTCTCCCGTGGGGTGAGATTGAGGGTTTACTGAGAGGTCTGACCAATGCACCTAATGGATGGGACCCCCACGAGTCGTGTTCTGTCCCAACGACTCGTGAGGTGGGTCGTGAGAAAGCCAGGAAATTTTTACTGAGGATGAAGCAGTGTACTTGACGGAAGGTGACCACGACTCGTGGTCACTTGTGACGAGTCGTTGAGTCACCCGTTAAGAGCCCACTCGACTTGGTATCTAGTGTACTTGAGGGGCGACCCGACGAGTCGTTTCCCATCTTGATGAGTCGTCAGGTCACCCGTTAGGGTCACCTGGCAGTTATTTCCTGCGAATTAATAAAGGACTTCTCGTAATTTCCTACACTCCTAAGACCTAAACTATGTCATTTTGAGGTCGGGACAGGGTCTTTTAAGGGGAAATCATTCATGATAAACCTCATTTGATGCATATAAGAGTAGAGAGGTAAGAGAAAAGGGATTCAAGTATTCTTCTTCAAGTTCTTCAAGTTTCGATCTAGGGCTTTTCAAGGGAGTTAAGAATCGGGAAGATCTAGGTATGAGGGGTTTTAAATGGGTAGTTTAGTCCCCACCCATGCCCAATTTCTCCCTAATTCTATGTTTAAATTACCAACTCTTGATGGTCATAACCCAAATGCATGTTTTCTCAAAAATCGGTATGAGCATGTTGTAGTATGTCTAAAATTATGGGTTTGAATTATTGGGCTGCTTTCACTTATTTTATTCAATATTTTATGATTTGATACCTAAAAACACATGTGCCCAAATCACGGGGTTTTTAGTGAAATTCATGGTTATGGTGGTTTCTCAAGCATGATATGAACTTCGAATTTTAAGCATGTTTTCAATTACTCATGTTATTATGATCATGTTTCATATAAATTTAAGCATTTCGAGTGTGATGGAAATTATGGGCAATGTCCACATGTCACTTATGATTTATGAACTATGATTTTGGATGATCCAAGGGCCCCATTTCCATGGCTAGTATCACGAATTCTCAAGCATGTTATGATTATCATGATTTAACTAGCCATGCATGTCATGTATGAACTTTCTATAAGCACGTTGCATGTTTTGGGAGTAGTACTTAACACCGAGTAGGTTCAGGTCCTAGGTTACACCCCGGATCTCAGAACTACGTGCCACTGTAGGTTATGTTTGGGACCTCCTCAATGACTGTCCCTTTTGCCCTACGGGGACTTCATGAGTGATATCACGCCTTTAATGGTTCATACCCCATGGTTCATACCCTTGGCAAGGTATGAACGGCCTCCCGACTAGGCTTACAGGCCGGGCTCCATGTGTGCTCATATGGGGTATGTCGGTTATAGAAATCTCCCACCGTTCCTCATATTTTAATGCATGTATGATTAGGTTCTTTTGGCTCAAGTCATGTTTATGAGATGTTTTCCCTCATGTTATAACTACGACAGGTTTATGAATATTTTGAAAATCATGAGCCTTACGATATAATTATGATTTCAGTCTTCATGATCATGATGTCCCTACTCCTATAACTTTTATGTTTTCAAGTATTGTTTTGCATACCTCGCATACTCAGTACATTTCAAGTACTGACCCGCATACTTTTTATGCTGTATCGTTTTATGATACGGGCTCCGGTTCACAGGTCCAACATCGTTCCTAGCTTGCTCTCAGATCTGCTCTCAGTTCTCAGTGGTGAGTCCTCATGGTTCGAGGGCTTCATGTTCAGATCTTGTTTGTCTTTTAGTTTTCAGTATGTTGGGGTTAGTTGGGGTCTTGTCCCTTCAACCCGTATATTATGATTAGAGGCTTTCAGAACTACTTGTAGTAATCAACTGTTTATGCTTGGATCATGTTTTGTTGTTTCTTATATTTCATGTCATGGTTTCATTTAGTTCATGATTATTAAGCTAAGTCTTCTGCCTCATGTGAATGGTTTAGTTAGATGCTCATGCCATGGGTTGACTTGGGGTCCCTCGGGGATCTTCGTCCCGTGTCTACGATTCGGATGTACTCTCGGGTCGTGACATTCACTAAAATATAATTGTGTACATACACAAATTTAAAAAGTATCAATATGTCAAATTATGAAGAAATATGAGCAATATAAGAAAGAAAATCTGTGTATTTCTCGCTGATTATGATACATAGAGATGGCATATTTATAATTCTGTTGGCCAGAGGTCCAACAACACATATTAACCAAAGACATTCATACAAATATAAATTTTATCACATAAGATATCCAGAAATCTAGTCTATCTACAAGTGTGTTGACAGACGGTAGTTGAGATAGCCGAAGCTTTTCTCTATCATCCCCTTCAAGCACAACTTCGCGTTTGTTGCAGAAGAAGTGAAATTAAGCCTTTGTTAATGTCTTTGTGAAGGCGTCAACAACCTGTTGCTGTGAAGGGACATATTTAGCGACCATTGAACCCTGAACAACTTTCTCTTGTACGAAGTGATTGTCCATCTCGACATGTTTTCTTCAAGCATGAAGTACCAGGTTGGAAGTTAAATGGAGATCTGAAATGTTATTTGTGAACAACAAAGGAGGACTGTGTAGGAAGACGTCAATATGCTTAAGAATGTAGCTTATCCAGGTGAGTTCAGCAGCTAAGGAAGCTAAGGACTTGTATTCTGCCTCTGCATTAGACCTAGCGACAATACACTGTTTCTTCGATGATCATGATACACAATTTGATCTAAGAAATATGCAAATGCCAATGGTATATCATCTAGTGAGAGGGAAACCACCCTAATCTGCGTCAGAGAAGCCCACAAGATTAAGAGATAAATGGGAAGATGTTTGAAGGACAAATTCAATCTTAACAGCTAAATAATACAACACTCCTTTTACACCAGACCAATGATTATCCATTCGATTATGCATGAATTGACAAAGAAGATCAACAACATAGGTGAGGTCCAGTCATGTGAGAGTTAGGTATTGGAGAGCTACAACCACACTTCTAAATTTAGAATAATCAATTGGAGTACTATGTGAATCATGTAATCCATGTTGAAGAGCAAGTTGAGTGTGAACAGCACGAGCATATGCCCTTTTTGTTTCTCTAAAACATCAAGGGCATACTTGTATTGGTTAAGGTGTAAACCATCTTTGGCATGTAAAACTTCAATGCCTAAGAAATAATGAAGAAGCCCTATGTCTTTCATGGAAAACTTGGAATTTTCAAGTTGTTAATTAAGGCACGAAGCATTGAGGAAGTTCTACTTGCGAGGAGTATATTATCGACATTTAATAAAGGTAAAATATGGTACCTTGAGAAGACTACAACAAATAAGGAAGAGTCTACTTTGCTACAAGTAAATCCCAAATGAAGAAGGTGGGTAGTAAACTTGTGAAACCAAGCTTTGGGTGCTTGTTTCAGGGGGTACAGGGCTTTTTGCAGCTTACACACATGAGTTGGAAAGACTATATCAACAAACCCTGGAGGTTGTTCCATAAAAACTGTCTCCTTAAGTTCACCATGGAGGAATACATTCTTGACATCGAGTTGCTTGATTTTCTAGTGGAGAGGGGTAGCAATAGTAAGAACAAGTCAAATAATAGTTGCCTTCACGACTGGACTAAATGTGTCTCCAAAGTCCACTCTTTAAATTTGGTTATACCCCTTTGCAACTAAATGAGCTTTGAAGTATTCAACAGAACCATCAGCTTTTAACCTGGTTTTGAAAACTCAATGTGAGCCAACGATATTCATGTGAGGATTTTGGGGAACGAGTTGCCAAGTATCATTGGATCGTAGTGCATGGAGTTCTTCATGCATGGCATGGAGCCAATATGGTTGGGACAAAGCCATTTTGATAGATTTAAGTTCGATTGTGTCGCTGGGAGATGACTATACGGAGGCAGTGAGGGTTGTGTGGTGTAGAGATTTTGCTCGAGTGACCATGCTGAGAGTATTTGATGAGCTTGGTGGGTAAGAAAGATAGAGGGTCGAGGGGTGATACTATGTATAGTTTCTTGGGAAGATAGATTGAGAGGGTCAACAGTTAGGAGGATACCTTCACTACCGAAGGGATTAATAGTAGAAGAACTTAATGGTGAGCTATCTATGGAGGATATAAATTCAGTTGGCAGTAGACTTAATGGCGCAGAAATAGCACAGTCCGTTAAAGCTAATTCAAGGTGCTCATTTGGAGGTGATTGCAAGAGAATGGGAACCAATATTGAATCAACTATAACAATAGACATGCAATAATCATTTGGCATGGAAGATGTCTCTTTTTTAATAGATTGGTGAGACTCTTGTTCTCGAGATATTTGTGGTACCAAAAATTCATTGAATGTGTTGAACTGAGAGATAGTCGAATCTGCATTTTCAGTAGGACTAGAATAACGATAAGGTAGGTTAGTTTCATAAAAAATAACATGTCTTGAAACATAAATCTTCCTTGATTGAGGATGATAGAATCTGTAACCTTTGTGAAGAAGACTGTACCCGATAAATATACATGAAATTTTTTTTGGTTGAAACTTGTCTTTGTTGTAACCTTTGAGGTAAGAAAAACATCTATGTCCAAAACTTTCCACAGTGTTGTAGCGAGGTTCTTGTCCGTATAACTTGGAAAATGGTGATGCCATACTCAATGTAGAAGTAGGCATTCTATTGATTAAAAAAATCACAGTCATAAAAGTTTCAACCCAAAGGAACATAGGCAAATTTGCATTGAATAACAAAGTAAGACCAGTTTCAACAAGATGTCTATATTTTCTTTTTGCTACACCTTTTTCTTCCTGTGTATGTGGACAAGAAATATGTTGTTTATCCCATATTGTGCTAAGTAGCCTGTAAACTATAGACTATTGAATTCTCCTCCTCCCTCGTATTAAAAGTCTTAGCTTTCTTTAAAAATTGATTTTCTAATAATTTGTGAAAATTCACAGAGGTGGCAAAGAAATCTGACTTCTTCTTTAGGGGATATATCCAAGTGAATCTTGTACAATCATAAAAAAAAGTTACATAGTAATTTATTCCTTGTGAAGATATAATTGGTGCTAGTCCCCATAAAATACTATGTATTTTTATCAATGGCTCAAACTCTCATTTATTTGATACTTGAAAAGGTAACTTATAATATTTTTCCATTTGACAACTAGTACAAATTGAGAAATTTTTATTCCAACTCCTAATATTAATTAACTTATTGTTATATAAATATTTAAGTATCCTCGAGTGTGGATGCCCTAATCTGTGATGTCAAATTGTGTATGAATTTTTCTCAATCGTTGTAGATGTTAGAGCCTTGTGCATCTTGCCGTCCAAGGTGTATAAATCATCTTATCTATTTTTCTATGCCAGAATTGTCCTTGTTTTCTTGCCTTTAACCAAAAAACTAATGTCAGTAAACTACACAGAACATGCATTATCTATCACAAATTTGCTAACAGACATGATTTTTTTTGAGTTCAGGCACAACAAAGATATTGTTTAGACATATTTTTCTTTCAATATTTGTGTTACCAATATGAGTAATTTTGAGATTATCACCATTTTCTACCATCACATAATCATTTCCTCTAAGAAGACGAATTTTTAAGTATACCTGCAGATTGCACCATGTAATTAGTAGCACCCGCGTCCATGTAGTAATTATTGTCTAGTTGATTATTGGAGCTCATTGCAGCTAATGCTTGGGGAATTTTTTGTTGTGGTTGATAGGAATAATTCCATCTATAAAAACATGAACGTGTTGTGTGGTTACTCCTTTCACAAATCTGGCAAGGATTTGATTTTGAGCATCTTTTTGTTGATTGGTCTCTTGATTCTGATACAAATCAAGTTGCATTAAGATCATTCACAAGGAGCCAAACTCGAGACCTCCAAGTCCTACAAGGTATATTCATGAAAATAAAAAGTGCTTGAGCATACTTTAATGCCAAGAAAGGGGTTCTATGCTTTGATGAGTACTTCAGAAGAAGGAAAGAAAGCCTAGTTTGCAAAATAGCGCTAACGTTGCAATTTACATAATAAGCCACTTTGCGCTATTTTTTTTAATAACTTAGCATAAACTATAAATAATTGAGTTGCACTCATTTTAGTTTTAGTTTTTGGACAAATATTGACTTGTCTTCTCTTGAGAAAATTGAGAGCTTGATTGAGTATTGTTGAGACTTGTTTGGAAATATGGATTGCAAGGTGAATTATAATTCCCTTGAGGTTCATTTGATAGTTTAGGTGTTTGGTTGGATTTCAATTAATAGAAGGTTTTGGTTGCTATAACCATTATTATCTATTAATTTTCATCTTTGTGTCTAACTTTTAAGTTTATTCCTTCTTCTTAGTTAGTGTTCATTTTTTGCATATTGTTATTGTATCATTTGATATCTAGAGTTTGGAATTAGTGTTGTTCTTACAACACTAATCTTGGGATTTAGGTATTAAATAAAAAAAATTAAATTTCAAAAAAAAAGAAGAATTGAAAAAATTCAAAAACTTTTCTTGCTTGATTTGTTGTTTTGACACTAGATTCTTGTTCCCTAGTATTTTCTTGAGTCTACATCTTAGGGTTCTCTTGAAATTTGAGTTTTGGATTTGATTCTACCACTGAAGATCTTGGAGCTTGAAAACTTGAAGAAATTTGCATTTGGATCTTATTGGTGGAGGTTGATTTGACACTTCATTGTGCTTGGGTTTTGTTCTCCATATTAAGGGAAAGAATCCTAGATTTTGGAGTGATTTGGAGAATTTTTTGACAAGGGTTTGTTCTTCATGTTCTTGAAGAACTTCATATCTTCAAGATAAAGAAGATGACCCAAAGGTACTTTTAATCCATCTTCTCTTTGATATTTTTGGCAAAATGTGTTAGTGGGACCACACGTGGATATTGTTATTTAAAAATAAATAAATTCGAATTTAAAAAAAAGATCTGATTTATAAAATAAAAAAAAGAAAAATTCCACATGGAACATCACATCAACACCAACGAGGTGTCAGTCAGTGCTAACTGAGCCAGCCACATCAGCCACGCACATCCAGTGATGCCCAGTCGCGCCTAGGCACGTGTAACACATCTTCAGAGGCTTAAATGTGCATATTTTTGGCTTTTTAGCCAAAAATTTTCCAAGTGTTAAAATTTTTTTGGATTTCAAAATTTTTTTAAGTATCCAAACTTCATAGTTCTTCTTTCCAACTCAAATTTCATCCGATTTACATAATAATTAATTAGTTTTTCATCATTTTTCCTCTCATTGATTCTCAAAAACTACTTAACATCAAGTAACTCATCCTACTTTCTATTACTTAATTTTTTTTCGAGTTCGATTTTCATTCGTCCCAATTCATTCTTGAGCTTTCTCATTTTATTTTCGTCGTTAATTTTCCTGGCTCAATTTCATTAGAATTTATTGACTCGTCCATTGTTCTACCAATAAGAATCCATTCTAACCAAGGGTAGAAATTGTGCACCTTGTCAATTGCCGATTTCAACAAGTTTCAACACCAGTCAAGCAATCGTGAGGTCACTCAAAGGTGTGTAAACTCGAGCGACTTGTGAGGTTGTTTTCTAACTACTAACTTGTTTGCTTGTTTTGTTGAGTGCCTCTTCATAGGTACCATGCATGCGGAAGAGGGATTACAATCTCCTAATCCTGATCTAAGATAGATGAATTGATGAATGTGTTAGCCAACTTAAATCAAAGGTTGGGGGTTCTGGAGAATGATATTACGGTGATGTCTCCTCGAGTATTTTATAAGGAGCATACAAGTAGGGCCACTCTAACACCATAAGTCCAACACCAATCAAACCTTCCAAATCCAAATTCACCATCTCGAAATGAAATTAAAACCCAAGCGAAAATGAATGTTTAGACGTCCTGATGATTATGGTGACAACTATGGAGAACAATTGGAAAGACAAGGAGGAAAAGGGAGGTTTGAGAATAGAGGAGGTGGTAGAGGAGTTAGAATGCAAATGCACATGCAAGAAAGAAGACATGGAGGTTACCGAGATCGTGAGAATCTTGAATACAACCGTGAAAATGACAAATATGGTGATCAAGGGTACTATGGAGGTCGAGATCATGGGATCAACTCCATCAAGGTCACTCTTCCAAGCTTTAAAGGAAGTATTGACCCCGAAGAGTACCTTGATTGGGTGACTCAATGTGATCGAATTTTTCAAACCAATGACATATCCGAGGTGAAGAAGGCAAGCTATGCTATTACTCAATTTAAAGGGTTTGCTTTGACATGGTGTAAATTCGTAGTAAGAGGTAGAAGGATATGGGTATTGACGTCATTCATACTTAGGAGGTCTTGAAGACAATCATGAGAAGAAAGTATATCACTAAGCGGTTCAAGCAAGATCAACTCAAAAGGATCTATACACTGAGGCAAGGGTTTAAGAGTGTAGAAGAGTACTATGATGAGTTTCAAACTTTGAAAATGCGAGTTAACTCTTTAGAGGAAGAAGCTTATGCCTCTACTCGATTTAGATCCGGGTTGAACAAAAAAATTGCTTCTCAACTATGACTCCACAAGTATCCAACTTTAGAAGAAACAATTGAAATAACTATTGAAGTTGAGTGGGGGCTCAAAGAGGACGAGCAATTCAAATTAAAAAGGGTTTCAAACTCATGGAGTAAAGGCAAAGAGGTCGGCAACTCTTCTTCCAATTGGTCTGAGCCCAAAGATGCAAAGCAAGACTCAAGAAGCCATTTGAGAAGACTGCTCCTTCACAAGGGAGAAACATTTCAAAGAATGTGCCAAGAGAAGGAGATAACAAGCCTCTCAAATGCTTCAAATGTTAAGGGTAGGCCATGTGATAAGTGAATGTCCTAATAGAAAGGTGTTTATTATGAGAGAAGAAGTTCTTTGTCCTAAGAGCGAGGAGAAATGTGAGTTTCTCTTGAGGATACCCAAGAAGAAAAAGATGTCTTCGGTAATGATGAAGAGTTTGAGCATGAGGCCTTAGAACAAGATGGGGAGGTCACTGTTCCAAACTATGCTGCTATAAGAGCCATGATTAGTCAAGCCATAGATCCAAGCCAAAGAGAAAACCTTTTCCATTCTAAGTGTCTCATTAAAGGGAGCATATGTATCTTGATCATTGATAGTGGGAGTTGTGCAAACGTGGCTAGTACCACTTTTGTAAGTTTCTTGAGTCTTCCTACTAATAAACATGCTAACCCTTACAAGCTTCAATGGCTAAATGATTGTGGGGAGTTGAAGGTGTAAAAATAAGTGTTGATTAAGTTCAAGATTGGAGATTACCGTGATAAAATCTTATGTGACGTGGTACCAATGAAATCTTGCCACTTACTACTTGGAAGATCTTGGTACTATAATCGTATGACTAGGAATGATGGAAGAACCAATAAGTATTCAGTATTGATGAATGATCACTAATAACTTATCCAACCAGTGACACCTTTGCAAGTTGATGAGGTATATCAAAAGAGGAGAGAGCTTAGGGATAAGGCCAAAGGTGAGGGAGAAGGAAGTGGTAGTAAGAAAGTTGCCAAGGAGAGTGATAAAAAGAAGAAGCCTAAGGGAAGCATAAAGTGGTCTTTTGACAAGTTACAAGGATATTAAGGAGAATGTTAAGGAACAAAGGCCAGTGATCCTTATCGTGCATAAGGATTACTCTTTGCTTACTAATGAACTAACATCTTCTTCGCCTAACCCTATCTCTTATCTTTTGCAGTATTATGTGGATGTCTTTCCCAAGGAGATCCCAAGGGGATTTTCACCTCTTGTAGGTATTGAACATCAAATCGACTTTGTCCCAGGATCTCAATTACCAAATAAAGCGGCTTATAGAAGCAACCCGGAGGACACAAAAGAGCTTCAAAGAAAATTGGAGGAGCTCCTTGAAAAGAGAGTTGTGAAGGAGAACATGAGTCAGTGTGTGGTGAAGGTCATCTTAGTTTCAAAGAAGGATGGAACGTGGAGAATATGCATTGATTATCGGGCCATTAATAAAATAATGATAAAGTATCTCTATCCAATACCTATTTTAGATGACATGCTTGATGAATTGAATGGTTCTTTCCTCTTTTCTAAAATTGATCTTAGGAGTGGTTACCACCAAATCCAGATGAAGCCCGGTGATGAGTGGAAAACGACATTCAAGACCAAGTTTGGTCTATATGAATAGGTGATGATGCTTTTCGGTCTCACTAATGCTCCTAGTACTTTCATGCATTTGAAGAAACATGTAATGAAGCCATTCATTGAAAAATTTGTGGTGTTTATTTTATGATATTTTAGTGTATAACAAGAACATGAATGGGCATATTGAGCATTTTAGTGTATGGAAAGAACATGAATGGGCGACAAGAACAACTTTATGCTAATGTTGCAAAGTGTGTCTTTTATGTTGATGAAGTTGTTTTCTTTGGCTTTATTGTGAGTTCAAGGGACATTGAGATGGATAAATTCAAAATAGTCGCTATTAAGAATTGGCCAACTCTTAAGTCCATTGGTGATATGAGAAGTTTTTATAGATTGACTAGTTTCTATAGATATTTTGTTAAGGATTTTAGCACCATAGCATCTCCCTTAACCGAGGTAATACACAAGGATAAACCTTTTTCTTGGGTGAGGAGCAAGCAAAGACATTTTAGATCTTGAAAGAAATGCTTTGCTCCACACTATTGTTGCAATTACCCAATTTTGAGAAGATATTTAATTTGAATGTGATGCTAGCAAAGTAGGTATTGGTGCCGTTTTAATGCAAAATCAAAAATCAATTGCCTATTTTAGTGAAAAACTCAAAGGTGCGGCATTAAATTATTCTACTTATGATCTTGAATTATATGCATTACTTAGAGTCTTGAGTAATTGACAATATTATTTGTGGCCCAAAGAGTTTGTGGTTAGAACCGATCATGATTTTTTGAAGTATCTTAGGGCTTAAAGGAAGTTGAACAAAAAGCATGCCAAATGGATTGAATTTCTGAAAAGGACAATATTATGGCAGATGCCTTGTCTAGAAAGCATATTTTGATAAAGATTTTATTTTCTAAATTGATTGGCTTTGGATGTTTGAAGACATTTTATCCCAAGGACCCCAACTTTGCTAAGATCTTTCAAGATTGCGAAGAATGGGAAAGGAAAGATGGCTTAGAGATAGATCTTGTACTCTTTACTCCAAGTTTAATAGTTTCTTGTTTAAGGGCAAGAGACTTTGTATGCCCATGAGTTCTTGGAGGGAACTCTTTGTGAGGGAGGCACATGATGGAGGATTAATGGGTCATTTTGGTGTTGATAAGATCTTGGGAATTCTTGAGGAATAATTTTATTGGCCTAAAATGTATAATGATGTTGCTTGGGTTTGTGGACAATGTGTTTAATGTAGAAGTTCTAAATCTAGACTTCTTCCCCATGATTTATACACCCCTCTCCCCACCCCTCAAATACCTTGGCATGATATTTCTATGAACTTCGTTTTGGGTTTGCCAAGGACTAAAAGGGGAAAAGATAGCATTTTTGTGGTTATTGACTGATCTTCAAATATGGCTCATTTTATTGCATGTCATAAATGTGATAAAGTTTCTCATATTGCATCTTTATTTGTTGAGCATGTGGTCAAATTGCATGATATTTCCAAGCCCATTAAAAGTGATAGAGACTCTAAGTTCCTTAGTCACTTTGGAAGGAATTGTGGGACTAACTTGGTACTAAGTTGTTATTTTCTACCTCTTGTCCCCCCCCCCCTCAAACCGATAGCTAAATTGAAGTTGTGAATAGGATTTTGGGTTCTATGCTTTGAGTTGTGGAGGAAGAAAAGTTGACATCTTGGGAAGAACATTTGCCTTTAGCTGAATTTGCTTATAATAGAGTCATTCATAGTACTATTACCATATCTCTATTTGAGGTCGTTTGTGGTTTTAACCCACTAATCCCTTTGAATATCACCGCTTTGTCTCAATATGTTGTTTTGAGTTTAGATGGTAACCAAAGGGCCGATGCTATGAAGAAACTATATAAAAAGGTGAGACTTCACCTTGAGAAGAAGAGCCGAGAGATGGCCAAAAAAGCAAACAAGGGTCATAAGAGAGTAATGCTTGAACCGGGAGATTGGGTGTGGGCACATTTTCGCAAGGAGCATTTTATAACTAAGAGGAATACTAAGTTGATGCCAAGGGGATATGGACCATACCAAGTGCTTGACATTCTAAATGATAACTCTTACAAGATTAACCTTCCTTCGGAGTGTCAAGTGTATAACACCTTCAATGTTTGTGATCTTTCTCTCTATAATATGTTTTATGATAATCCTTTAAAGTTGAGGAATCCTTTTCAAGAATAGGAGAATAGTGCAAATGAAGTTGCATCAAATCTATTCACAAGGAAGCCAAGCTCGAGACCTCCAAGTCCTACAAGGGATATTCATGAAAATAGAGGTTCTTGAGCATACTTTGATGCCAAGCAAGGAGTTCTATGCTTCATCATTCTCTCTCATTTCAAATCCTCTAAGAGAATTTACAAATTGTGTGAATGTAGGATAAGGAGTTTTTCCTAGCATCACAGTGGGAAAAATCTTATATTTGCTACCAAGACCCCAAGAAAATTTGATAACTTTGTTATCTTCATCCAATAGTTTATGTATAGCCATAAGACTGTCACAAATTCCTTTGAACTCTTTTATATATTCATTCATTGATTTAGTGCCTAACTTTCTGGTCTAAAGTTGTTGTTTCAATTGGAACTCGTTGTCCTTGATAGCTTGTAGGTAAGTATCCTCAAGGTAGGACCAGATTTGTTTAGCCATCGAGCACCCTATAATGAGGAACATGGACTCCTCAGTCATTGTTCTAGAGAACTAACTCCTAACCAGAACATCTTGTTCTTCCTATTCTGTGAACTTTGGGTTTGGAATAGCTTCTCCTTTCTCATTGTCCATGGTTTTAGTAGGTGCATCTTCTTTGATGATATTAGAGACTTTCATAGTCTGAATAAGTTGGAAAATTTGAGTTCTCCAAACAAGATAGTTGCTCAGTTTCAATTTTATTAAACAAGTTGCAATCAGTTGGTGAAGTGAAGAGAGTGAAAGGGTGAGAGAAGGGCTTGAAGAAGTGGACATGGTTGTTATCTCAGTTTTAACACTTTAAGATCGTTTAATTGAGCCTGAGCTCTGATACCGTGAAGAAATATAAGCAATATAAGAAAGAAAATCTATTTATTTCTCGGCTGATTATGATACATACATATGGCCTATTTATAATTCTGCTAGCCAGGAGTCCTACTATACATATTACAACCTAAGACATCCATATAAATATGAACTCTATCACATAAGATATCTAGAAGTCTAGTCTATCTACAAGTGTGTTGTCAAACGGTAGTTGAGATAGTTAAAACTTATCTCTATCATGGTATACTAAACCCATCTAAACTGATATTAAAAAAAATAAGAATTTACAATCAAACCTCTCTATAGTGGCAACATTTGTCTGAAAAATTTATGGCTGCTATAGTGAGATGTTCTTATATATGTATGTATGTATATATGTATGTATGTATGTATGTATGTATGNTATGTATGTATGTATGTATGTATGTATATATGTATGTATGTATGTATGTATGTATACATACTGATATTTGACGTTTAGATCTCATTTAACTGTTATAATAAAAGTAGCAAATATCTAATTTAATGATTTTGTGTACCAAGAAGAAGGAATGTATTTGTTAATCATTTTAACCAAAAAAATAGAAAGAGTATGAATGTAAAAAAATCAAAGTATTTCCTCATGAAGTTACGATCATAACTGGTGGATACTATTTTAATATAATATTTTTTCTTTTAGATATGCATACTTGAAATTTACTAGATTTGAAAATGAGTAGAATGTGGAATATTAGATTTGAAAAAATCGGGAAAAAAATCAGCTCACGTAAATTATCAACTACCTACTTTCGTAAAATTAAGCATATAAATTATAAATGGTATTCTAGTATATATAATGTTATAATTACATTATTTTTTATTTTTTACTATTATAGAAGAGAGAGTTTTGAAATATAATAGAGTCTAATAAAGAGAATGGTAAAATGGAGTGAAAAATGTGGATTTATTTTATGAAGAGAGAGAAAGGGAAATAGATTAATAAGAATCAAAGATGATTCCTTAATTTATGGATTAGCTTTTTATTTTTAGAATCTTTAAAATATGCTATAACGGTAAATAAGTTTGTAATTTATGAAATGAATCACAAGTAAGGTTATTTAGGATAATAATTTTAAGTGAGTGCTGTACCATATAAAATTCTCTTAAATTTTGGGTTATTACTATAAAGGATATTGATATTTATATATAAACTTAAATATTTATTAGTATATTTTTAGTCAAGAATTAGGTTTAGCAATTAAAGCTTAAAAAAGATCAATATTTTATAACAAATTTACTTAGGAGATAAATATTGGGATATTGGTAAGTAGCGTTGAGAAATGAATCTCGAACATAATTCAATCTCAAAAGCTAGCTTATGGATAAGGAGTCCATCATCTCATCAACCACTAATGTGGAAATTCAATTTTTCATTCTTCAACACCCCACCTCATGTCCGGGACTGGACATCTAGAGCGTGGACATTTTAATTTGGGGGCTCAATATCAATTGAGAAGGACCCTGCTATGATATCATATTAAAAAATAGATTTTGAGTCTAACTCAATTCAATCGAACAGTTCTCGTGTGTCTACTTTGGTGCGCACACCAGTCGTAGCTGCATAGTTGGATGCGAGTGAAGTAAAAGATGGAGGAATATACGTGCATTATCATAATTGTTTCAAACATTTACTAATAGTTTGAATTATACTAAAACATTTTCTTAAACTACACATTGAAGTTGAATCTATATCTATATAAATATATATAAAGGAAGAATATAAATATGATGATGTGGCATGCTTCTAATGCTATCTTATTTTATTTATTTTCTCAATTTTTTGATATTTTTCCTATTTATAACAACTTAAAATTATTTAATTATTTTTAATTATATTTTCCTTTACTTATTTTATCTCTTTTTGATTTAGAAAAGTCCAAAAGTCCATTCTTATTTTAAATTAATAATTATTTAATATATATATTATTTATTTTATAAATATTTTATTACCTTAGTCAATTAATTTTTTTCTAATATATATATAGGAAGAATATGAATGTGATGATGTGGCATGCTACAAAATCACCATTTCTATTTATTTTTTTTCTCAATTTTTTTTTGATATTTTTCCCATTTATAACAACCTAAAATTATTTAATTATTTCTTCATTATATTTTCTTACTTATCTATCTCTTTTCGGTTAGGCAAAAATTATTCTCATTAAATCAATAATTATTAATATATATATTCAATTTACTTTATAATATTTGATTACCTTAATGAATTTATTTTTCTAATATTTACTCAAGTGTAATTATATTTGATTAATTCATCGACAATTATTTTTCTATTTGCTTTGTACTCCTTATTAAGTTATTATTAATAATAATGATGCGTTTATGTTTGTTTGTAATTCCCCTAATTGATCGCATTAACTTTGGCTCTCTTAATCAGCCAAAGTAAGGAAAAGACATAAAATCTCCCCCTGAACTTGTCCACTGACTCGACTTTGCTTCCTTTCTTGATGTTGTTTACCCTAGACGCATTTGAAGTCTATTAAATATCACCTAAAGAGAATAATATCCTCTTACAATGTGAAGTATCTCTTTTACTAGCCCATACCTCACCACCCCTCACCCAGTTAGCCATTATGGTATGCGTTGAAGATTATTTAAATTTAAATTTTTATTTTTATATTTTTATATTTTATATACTAATTAATTTCTAATCTTAATTAATTGAAAAATGGAGAATGGATGTCCTTAATTTCAAAAAATATTAAATTTTTCTAAAATTGAATCTTGAAAGTACAAAGTAAAAAGAAGAAGATAAATAAATTGTACTTTTTGTGTGTGGGGGTTGGGGGTTGGGTAGGTGAGTGAGGTCGCGAGATGGAGAAATGGTGGGGGTGAGGGTTCGAAGAAAGGAGAAAAGGGGTAGGGGTTCGAATGAAGATTTGATCGGGAGAGGAGGAGGGGTGAAGGAGAAGGGGTGGCGGGGGTGGGTTGAAGGAGAGAGGGGTGAGAACAATTACGAAGAAGATGAGTTGGACGAGTTTCTTTATTATTTATTTTTATTATTATATAATATAAATATCAACGGATCCACTTTTTTATTATACGCTTTTTAATTTTAGAAGAATTTATTTTTCACGTCGGCCTTTTGGTGGTATTTAGCGACTTGAATCGTTTAGAAGTGGAGAGGATGAGAGGGTAAACAAATGTATCAAAGTTAAAGTGTTAAAATGAGAAGTGATAAAATGAGTTGTGTGGATAAGTTCAGGAGGAATTTTATGTCTTTTTCTCATAAAGTAAATTAATATTTTTTCTATATAAATGTGAAAGCAGAAGTATGAGTCGACCTCCCTCTTCATTTTTTCGCCCAATTAAATATCGCATATTAAGTAATACTATGTTCTTTTGTAATTTTATTTATCCAGTGATTTGAGGAAAAAATATTATTTATTTTTTATTGGAATTATTTTCAATTTCTTATATTGTTACTACAGTTGTAATATTATTCAGATTTGATTTATTATATTACTCGATCGATGGAATTTTTGTATTATGATTGCAGTTTTAAATTATTGTATTTTTTCTTTCCTTCTCGTACAAACATGGAGGACCTGAAAGAGGAGAAGAGGACTTCGTACTGAGAAAAAAATAAGTATTTTAATTGAATTAGAGGTTATTTCTGAAGATTTTTTATTATTATTCTATGCGATTTTTTCATTTTAATTTTGAGTTCTTTCTAAATAATATTTATGAACCAAAATCTAACTAGCTCATCAAAAAAAAAAATACAAACACAAAATAATAAACTACCTATTTACAAAAATAAGAGAAATGATGTTTCTCTTCTTTCTATACAAGTCAAAAAAATTATAAAAATGCAATTTCACGTATAAAAGTTAATAGATATGTGTAATTACGTTTAAAATTTTCAATGAGGAAAAAGAAATTAATAAATTTTGAATTAAATTTATCTGAATTTGAAGATTTGAAATCTCTTTTTATAAATATTTAATATTGACATTTGAAGAATGAAATTATATAGGGTTTAAAATTACCTTNATATATGAATCACACTATGTGTGTATTCGAGAAAATGAAAAAAGTGATTCTTTTGAATCTTTTCTAAGAACTCAAATGACTAAATTAATCTGAATATATAAATTAACTCATACGTTTTATGATTTTTTTCTTTTTTACAGAAAAAATAAATAATACCTAAATTAATAATTATATTAATTAATCATTTAATAAATTTAATAATATTTTTATTATCGCACAAACATATTCACTACTATAAATAAAAGCTAACTTAGCACATTCAACTATATATAGTCCAATAATCGAAAGCTTATACTGAACTATATTTCAGTTTTTTTTCTAATTGATATTTGTGTGAATTCAACCTTAGAGACAATTTTAGATCGTAATTTAAAGTTTTCTCATTATTAAAATTTCTTTTTAATAAAAAAATTTGTACATACTTTTTCTGATATTTTAGTTCCGCTCGTAATGGTTACCACATGGGAAGACACATGTATAATAATGTGGAGGAGGAAGAGTCTTGCGAATAGGAAGTACCACATGCTAATACATATATTCTAT
>JACEIK010005450.1:65486-86158 GCA_018107945.1 Datura stramonium | reverse complement strand
ATAGTATCCACCATTTAACCCATTTATAGACACTCTTTCGCCCAAATATAAAAGAGAATCTCTTTGTTTTTTTCAATGTACACATACAGACTAAAAAAAATTTCTCCTTTCTTCTTTAATTCTTGAAAAGTTCTTTTTAGTAAAGTTTTCTTCTCCAAAAAGATTGGAACAACTTTATAACAAGGTACGATTCATGGAGATTTTCAGTATAGTTTGTATTTATTTACATGTGATTATACCATCTGACTAGTGAAATAAATTTAATGATCATGCAAACTGTGTTTGATATAATTCTTGACAAGAAAATCAGTACCATTTTACCGGGGACTATGTAGGTAGTAAGTATCATTGACTTTTTATTTTTATAGTCTACTTACAATTATTCATTTTTGCTATTCTCTTTTTGATCCCTTTGGAAACATAACCTGTAGCTATAATTGGGTTATTGATCTATTGAATATGGTTTATAGGTGCAACAATTGGATCACAGAAATTGGAACTGGTGTCTAGATATGGACCTTGCTATCCAAATGGTAAAACTCCAACATCGGGCCAACTTCTGAATTGGGATGAAGATAGAGTTGATAGGATGAATAGGAGACCTGAACAACCACTTCCTTCCATTCTTAACGGTCGTGGGTACTATACTGTAAACGTGGGTATCGGCACACCACGACAGAACTTTAACTTAATGGTGGATACTGGTAGCCTACCGACTTGGGTGCGTTGCAAACCCTGCACAAGTGGTTGCAAATCAGAAGATTCTCTTTTTGATTCTTCAAAATCTTCCACATATACAAATAATACTACTTCCTGCAGTGGTCCATTTAGTGTGAGTTATGGTGATAAATCTTCTTCAAAGGGCACTTGGGGATGTGATACTCTTACGGGAGTTGAAGATGTTGATGCGTTTATAAAGAATTTTCGATTTGGTTGTGGGGAAGAAATTGGGGGTGACGACTTTGGTGATGCTGCTGGAATACTTGGACTCGGCAGAGGAGAGTCCTCTCTCACCACTCGAATACCTTCAGCAGTGCAAAAGTTCAGCTATTATATCCCAACAACAAGTAGCCGCAAGGGAGATTTGCTTTTTGGGAATAAAGCCAAGACAAAATCTGATACTTGTGCAAACGTCCTATATACGCCGTTGGTAAAAGGGCAAAATCCAGTATACTACTATGTCGATTTAGTTGGTATAAGTGTAGCTGGAAAGAAACTCCAAGTGCCATCGACGACGTTCACTTCTGGAGGGACGGTTATAGACAGTGGAACAATCATCACTCGATTGCCAGGAGAGGTATACTCTGCACTTCGTGCTGCTTTTAGACGCTCCATGTTGAAATACACATTATTATCAGAAAAAGTAGATGACCTACTGGACACCTGCTACAGCTTGAAGGGAAATGAAAAACAACTTGTGTTACCAGATATAACATTCCATTTCGGAAAAGGCACTGCCGTTGTTGATATGACTTTGTCAGCCGAGGGAAAGCTGTGGACTCCACATGCTAGTAAAGGAACAATAACGTGTTTGGCTTTTGCCGCAGCAAAGGAATTAACAATTATTGGTAACGTTCAACAGCGTGGATTGAATGTCATTTATGATTTGGAAGGGGAAAGAATTGGATTTGGCACTAACTGTGCTGCTCCCTGATGATCGAGAGCCACACCAATATTTTTCCTTTTTCATGTTTCTGCCTCACTATTATATATATAATCACTTCTGTCATCCTTTCCATTTCTACCTATTTTTTTATATAATAATAGCAACTTGTGATTACTATTGTTTCTTATATTATATTCCTTCCTTCGGGATAAAATTTTGATAATCATTAAAAAATAAGTTAATATGAATTGCAATTTGACTAATATAATCCTATTAATTTATAGTCATTTTTTGAAAACATATCATAATCATTCTTTTCACATTCTAAAATGACTTAAGTACTAAGAATAAAGTTGAAAAAAAATGGTCAACTATTTCTTGAATTTTGAAACCAGCAACTACTCCCTCTGTTCCATTTTAATTGTTAGGATAACCATTTTAATTGTTGTATGTGCCTCGCACATTATCGACAAGAAAAATTAATAGGGATGACAATTGACTAATATAACCCTATTAATTTTTTAACATACAATAATAAAATCTTTTCATATTTTTAATAATCCTTTAAATACTAAGCGTAGTAATCAAAAACACTTCGCCAAATTGTCTCTTGAATTTTAAAAACTAGCAAATATTTTGAAACAACTATTTTTACTAGCAATTAAAATGAAATGGGGGAGTATTTTGGAACAATTAATTTTTTAGTTTATCTAGTAATCCCTCCGATTCATATTAATTAATAGGTGTACTAAAAATAATATTTCAATCTAGTATTTACTAGTTTCAAAATTTAAGAGATAATTGATCAAGTGTGTTTTTTTTCAATTCTACCCTTAATACTTAAAAATCATTTTAAATGTGAAAAGAATTATTATGGTATATATTTTAAAAATTAATAGCTATATCACAAATTATCATTTTTGTTTTATTTTCAAATATTGAAAAATTGAAAAATTAAAAATATTTTTAATTTATTTGTTTTTATTTTATTTTTTACTTTTAATTGCGGAAAGCGGTACACAAGAAATTAGAATGAATGGCAAATATAAGCGTAATGGAATCTCAACCCTCAGCTGAATCACAAAAATTAAGTTTTAAGAGATGGAACGGGCCGGGCAGGAGAGTTATTCCAATTTGGGGTTTAAAAGTTGCTTTGAACAAAATATTGTTGTTTTAATTTTAAGGTAAGATTTTATTTTTTTACTTTTTAGTGTTTGATAAATAAAAAATATATATTTATATGTAATTTTAAAAAGTACTCTTTAATTTGAGAGTGAGATGGGATGGTCAAAGGAGTGGGGTTGGGGTGGGGATGATTGAGCTTGGAAGGATACTAAGGACGGAAAAAATTGAATTATCAATCATGTCAGCCGATAATTGATTTTTTAAATTAGTTGATGAAAGATTTGAATAAAAAATATCATCTCAGACAATTGTTTGAAAATTATTTTTCAATTATTCAAAGGAAAAAAATTAAAAATACCCTTAAACTATGCGAAATTAACAAAAATATCCTCTATTAATAGTTTGGTTCAAAAATATCTTTGCTCTTGAGGTATGATTAAGAGGATTAAAGAAGTGACTTTTGATATTTGTAACATAACACAAAATAAATTCTAAAAAAATCTCACAGGACCTAAAATTGAGAAAGTAGTAAGAAAGAAAAAACTATGCCACATCATCATCTTATAGACTATAATTGAGCCAAACCACCATGAGGGCGCCGGCCACTGGTTGATCAATCTTGTGGATCGATCAAAATTCATTCCCTCCACTGCCAACTACCAAAGCTAATCATGAACAACCACAAACATCTCAAGTCAATTCACAAATACACCAACCCACTCCTATAGAGAAACTATGAACAGAAAATGAAAGACAAGGAGAGTGTGAGCCATATACAACCCATCCAAATGAAGGCAATAACAATGATAAACGGAGATCCAATATTGCATTGGACGGAGGCAGAACTAACTAGGATGAATGTAGTTGAAAACCTACAATATGCAATTATGGATAAATTCTAATATGATTGGCCATCATTGGAGGAATTGTTACTATTAATTCCTCAGCAATGTGGAACAAAAAGCGAATGTCAAATAGGACTGTTTTGCAATAGGCATGTGTTGATTAGGTTTAAGTTACTAAAGAATTTTGTGAGAATCATGTCAAAAAGTGTCTACCACTTTAAGGCTAAAGATGGATTTAGTTATCAGATAGACCCCTTATCTATGGTTCAAGATTCAAAATGGAGGAGGAAACAATCCAAGCAATGGCATGGATCTCTTTTTCACATCTACTTCCTCCTTTCTATGTGAAAGAAGTTTTATTTTCCATAGCATCGACAATGAGAAAACCGCTTCAAAATTGGATGTAGCAACAATCAATAAAAGAAGACCCATTGTGCAAGAGAAAAAGTTCAAGTGAACCTAATAGATAAGCTGCCTAAGAGTATAACAATGGAGATAGTAGATGAAAACACGGGAGAAGTTAGGATAGGGAAAGTAAGAATCAGATATGACTTCCTGCCTAAATATTGTTTTAACTGCAAAATGCAAGGTCATGCAATTAAGTAATGCAAAATCTTGAACCAAGAACCGAATACAAATCCAGGTGACAAATAGAATGTTGGGGAAGAAAAGAAGATCAAGGGAGAAGAGACACAAGGGGACAGTTTCAAGGCTCAAAAAATTAAGAAATTTCCAACAAGATTTCTTTCTAGTGGAAGATTAATGGGAGATCCAAAGGCATGACTGACCATAAAAGACAACAGAACTAAGGAAAAGAAAGAAAAAAAAAGAACAAGGACAATTTCAAATCCAAATAGTTAATCATTTTGAGGTGTTAAGTGATACAGAGCTTCAAAAGAACAAGGAAGAGAAGGGATCAAAACAAAAAGGAGAAAAATAAAAGAAGAGTAGATCACACCATTAAGAAATTGAAGGCAATAAAGAAGAGATATCTTCTAATATGCTGAGGATCAATAAACCTACAAGGGCTATAAACGACTGCAATACTTGGGGAGATAGAGCAGAAAGAGAAGAAGGGGAGTTTGAAGCTTCAAGTGAGAATCGGGCTGAGAAGGAGCAAGAGCAAATAGGGCAGACATCAAAAAATATAGGGGATAAAGGGGAATCAAAAGCTACATACAAAAAAAAAAAATAGCAAAAATGAAAGTGCAGGAGAAGAAAACGTAATAACAGGACAAGAAATATAAAAAAAAATGAAGTCATAGTAACTGAAAATGCAAGAAGAATGGAACACACAGATGAAGAGAATAATATGGAATTAGTCCTGGCAGGAGATGGACAACCTATACAGCTAGTGTCAATGAAAAAGAGGAAGCTGATAGACAGATGAATTTGTTGCTTCAAGACAAACAGTTGGTGGTTATGAATGACAAAGCTTCTCCTAACAGAATATTACATGATCTAGTGTTTCATAACTAGCAAGACACGGAGAAAATGATGGAGAAGGTGGATAAAGGTAGCAAAGGGGGGTAGGAAACAACAGGAGATGCAGCCAAAGGTGCAAAGATATTGCCAAAAAACAACAATAAACGGGATAAAAAGAAGGAAAAGAAGAACATGGTTCCAGAGAAGATACAATCTAGCAGGATTGTAACAAGGAGCAGTACTATCTAATTCAAATAGATAATAAATACTTTATTTAGGACATAAGATCAACGAGAAAAAAATCAAGCCTTTCATAGGCTTCATTTGTTACACTGACATCACAGATTCTTTATTATTGCTTTAATAAAACCTTTTTAGAATATTAGGCATATTGATAAATATAAAAAGAAAGTTGGGGATGAAGCATGCTGGTGTAAATGTTAATGGAAAGATCTAGTACTTTGTGGCAGACAATACTCAAGTAGAAGTGGTAAATAACAAAGAACAACAAGTCACTGTGAAGATTAACTTGTTGGATATAAACTTTGAAATAATGACAACACTAGTCTATGCAAAATGTGATGCCCATAAGAGATTAGAACTATGGGAGGATATATACCATCTAGCCAACAACATTTCAATACCTTGTGATAGACTACACAACCTAAGAATTTATCTTAATTGTTTGCCTACGAATGAAATAAGTCGTCAGACATGTTTCACTTGAGTGAATAAAATAGTAAGTAAATAAGACAATAATTTAGCATGGAAAACACTCGACTATAAAGGTGAAAAACCATGATTGGTACTCCACAGGATTTTTCTCCAACTTCACTAACTCCAAGAGACTCTTCCAACAGTTGATTACAACTCTTGCAATCTAAGAAATTATAAACTCTAATTCCTAATTGTTCAATCTCCTAACTAACAACAATGTCTTCCTAGTAACACTACTTGAAGACCAACTCTTCTCAATTCTATTTATAACTCATTAAATTAAGGATACAATACTTACAACTCAACGACAAACTCCTAGTACAAGAAAAGCTAAATCTAGTTTGACACTTTACTAGAATTGATTTGTCGACAAGAATCTCACCAAATGCAATATACTCCTTTTCTCTCTTTGTAAGTGTCTGTCTATTCTGAGATATCACACTCCTTTATATACACACGTCTCCGAAGAGTTCTTCTTCCTTCCAACCTCTTCACGGCAATACCTTTGCTCGCCTTAGAGTTCCTTCTTGTGTGGGAGTCTTTATTCAAGTTAAACTCTTGCACTTGGTTGTATTATAATCAGAATCCAACTCTCCTGACTTATCCATGTGTTGATTTTGCTGAGTTTGTTGAATATCTCTTATCAACTCCTTAATTCACGTGCCTTTACTTCTCAATATTTCCTGTTTCTTAAGTATTATGCTCAACCTTTCATTGGACCAACTTTATTCACATGTTCATCAACTTATTGTCAATTATCAAAACTTCAAAGAACCCAACAAATTCCCCCTTTTTGATGATAACAAACCCAATGCCATTTATATACTGACTTCACCCGTAAGCAAAAAATCTCTTGAATGAAACATGTAGTCTATTAGGTTATAACTATTACATTCCCAAATCATATTTTTCTTCCTCCTTTTGGCATCATTGAAAAGATGAATCAATAAATTATTGCAAATATAACAGTTATACAACATATTGCCACTGGGGCAATCCCAAGACAAACAAGATAACAATTTCTTAAGACAAGAGAAGACGGAGAAAGTGCAGTAAGGAATAACCACTATAAGCAGAAAAAACAATTCATTTAAAGAAAAAGATAGTTCTTGATCACAACTAATACATTACTAAAAAATAAAAATAGCTAAGCCTGAAGGGGTAAGTCAACAAAAAACTGGGAACAAGCATAATTGGTTCTAGAAAGGAGGAGCTGAGGGAAGAAATTAGGACAGGCGTCAATGGTATCAGCATTTGCAGTTCTTTCAGAGTCAAGGGTAGCCTCCAACTCAATGATATTTGCTTGAAGAACAGTCTTTTCTTGAGCATGAGCAGCATGAACAACTTCCAATTCAGCAGTCTTTTCTGCCAAAGCATTGCGCATTCTTTGAAAAGGAGTGTCAGTTCTCCTCATAGAAGCAGGTAGATCAACATGTTTCACTTCCCCAAGGACATCCTTTGTTGTCTAGAAGATCCATACTTGAACAGGGACTGAATAGTCTTCAAATACATACAATCAAAAGGCATAGGGAAGGGCATGTCCTTTATCATCTTTAGTGAGAACCAGTTGCATATGCTTCACCATGAGGTTGGGTAAATATGTAATGCCCCAGAAGCTCAAAATTAATATCCAGGACTTAAATCAGAAAATACGAAAAACTGCAGAAATATTGTAGAACGACCAACCTGACGGGTCGATAAGGGACCCAACGACTCGTTAGGTCAACCGTGGGAAGGATTCTAAGAATATATACCAGTATTCCTAACGGACGACCCCACGAGTCATTATCAATCCCTACGACTCGTTAAGTCACCCGTTGTCAAGCCGGAGTTCAAAAATTTGAGGAATTTATAGTGTACTTGACGGAAGGTCACCACGAGTCGTCATCAACAATAACAACTCGTCATGTTTCCCGTACCATCCCTTTTAGTTTCCTTGTCAGTGAACTCAATGAGTGAGGGAAACAAGTCGTCATCAGTGCCGACGACTCGTCAGGTCCTTCGTCTCCAGTCCTTTCTAACTTTCTATTAGTGTACTTGACGGACGACACGACGAGTCGTTCCCAGTCATGAAGACTCGTCATGTGCCCATTAGGAGTCAGTAGATTTTTTCAGTGAACTTGACGGGAGGACCCAACGACTCGTTGGACTTGGTAAAGATTCGTTAGTCACCCGTTAGGGACACCTGACAGTTTTTTCCAGCGAATTTTTAAGGGCTATTTAGTAATTTTCTATCCACCCAAGCCCTAAACTACATCATTTTGGCTACAGTTTCAGACGTTTTAGTGGGGAAAAGCGGTTCATTCCTCATTCCCCACTCTCAATTTCAAGAAAAACATCGAAGGTCTCCTCTCAAGAACTCTCCAAGAAGGCCTAGGGTTTGTCAATCATCTCAGTAATTGAAGTCCTCTTCTATGGAGGATTTTCACCGGTATGTGGGGTTTTAGCAAGGGGATTGTTCTTCCCTTGTGTCCCCAAAACCCTCAATTTCCTCCATCAGTTTTAAGCCCTAAGCTTTAGAGTATGAGAAGTATTCATGTTTACTTTCGTTGATTTCACTTAGAACGATGTTCATATTTATTGTTGATATAATCTCCATTAGTTCCTTATCAAATTGTCAGTGCTATTACAATAGTGAATTAAGCCCTAACTTTCGAGTAATGAATTTACTTATTAAATTCACTCTAGTGAATGAAGGATTCTTTGGGATGAATTTTCTAAGATTTCCTATATATATATATATGTTGAGAAAATATTCCATTAAAGAGAATGACTTTGGCTCTGTTGAATGAAATTCCTATAATTTTTGAAATTGCCTTATATTATGAAATTGTCTGTGTTGTTGGCATAAATGAGCTCTCTACAGTTGCTTAGTAACTTAATCAGTTAGGAAACAGAACTCTATCAGTCTAGTCTCAGTCAGAATCATATCAGTCTAGCTCCAGTCAAATTTTTAGCAACCTCATCGTTGTCTAGAAAATGTCAACTGATCAATTTGACTCCAGTTTTATTTTCGAGGTGTCAGTGGTGCCTCCCAGTTACCAGACTCAAATTCATATTACAATTATTTGGTCCATAAGGCGGTCATGACATTCCAGCTACAGCTCTGACCAGCCCCAGGACCCCAATTCAGTTATTAGTTGTTCTTTAGACGCTTACGACGCTTCTAGATGAGCAGCTCTGACCAGTATTAGAACTCATTTTCAGCATCTTATCCGATAAGACTCTCAGGATACTTTCATCTATATGTTCCTAACTAGTCTTGGACCCCAGTTTCGAGCTATCAGCTTAGTGGTTCAGAATAAGATTCCAGTGGGAGTAGGACTTAGTACCGAGTGGACCGGGGTTCCAACGCACCCAAGTTCCCAGAACTACATTGCTGGAAATGCTAAAAGCCCCGCTCCACCAGCTCCAACAGTTCCTCAGGACAACTCTCTGTCTACCGCCGAATTTAGGGCGGCCATTCAGTTGCTTGCTCAGACCGTCACCAATCAAGTGAACCAGCAGGTGGTTCCAGTATCCACAAATGTGTTTGTAGCTTCTGCTCGGGTGCGGGATTTCACCCGGATGAACCCTCCAGACTTTCACGGAACAAAGGTGGGAGAGGACCCACAAGGCTTTGTAGATGAGATTAGAAAGATCATCCGAATCATGGGTATCAACTCCTCCGAGAGTGCTGACCTAGCTACCTACCAGCTAAAAGGGGTAGCCTAGGTTTAGTACGAGTAGTGGAAGGAGGGGCGGTCAGCAGAAGCAGGACCGGTTGAGATGCCCCGCAAGTGAATGGTACAAGTAATATAGTGGCCCTTTTTAAGAGCTGGAATGTCGAACCCACAGGGAAGTGTTAGTTAAGAGGTTGATTTTAGAAGTTTTCGATAATTTGTAACTAAATCTTGAGGGTGACACGAAATAATCTGGAAGCAATACAAAACAAAACTAGAGTCAAGGCCGGATAATCATACACTACTACAATTCGTAATGGGTTAAGTATGAAATTATTAATTGTTGTCTCACATAGTTGGAAATGCATGTTCATGGTCTTTCGAGCCTCTAAAAATGAAAAATTAGACTCACAACTACATCGTTGAGCGGGGATATGACAACCTAGTTCGTAGGCAATTCAACTACGTGGATGTGGTTTACGGGGCTTATGCTCTTGATTAGGGACTTCCGTACCTCCAACCATTTAACCAAACTTAGCTTCACAACTACTTCTACGAGTGGTGGAGTGACAAATCTAAGCAGTTGTCTTGCTATCTTCCCGTTTTATCAACAAGCAAGGCAAATTAGGTATAATCCTATCCTAACCGCGAATCCTATCAAAAGATAAGAACTTGCTTTCTACAATCTTATGTTCTTGCCTAGGGTTGCTCTTCCAAGCTTTCACCTAAGCTTAACCCACTTGTTTTCATGGTGATCAAGCGTAAAAACAACAATAATGAAGATTGTAAGACAAAACAACAATTAACAACTCAACCCAAAATGAATTTAAGCATTTACAATCATATCATGGCCTCAACCCTAGATGGAGGGTTCTAGCCACTCATGGTTGTACAAATACTCAAAAATATGTTTAGAGTAATATACTTACAAGAATAGATGAAAATAAGTGAAGAAAATATGAACCCAAGAGGAGTTCTCCAAGTCTCCTTTGCGCCTCCCTTCGGTTTTTCCAGAAAATCGTGTGTGCCCTAATTTTGGGGCAAGGTTCCTATTTATAGTAAATGAGAATCTGCAGATTTTTTGCCTGTGGTGGAATGGCAACGTGTCACGGAGGTGAACGTGGAGCCTTGCCTCCGTGACACGGAGGTAACACGTACCCTCACTGGAATGTGCCAAAAAATGCAATTTTCGGCCAAGTGTTGCCGCGTTGGCAGCGTGCCATGTCCCCTATCGCGTAGGGTTCCAGTTATTACATGTTTTCTTGTTGACTTTCATGTTTTTCTCTTGATTCCATTCCTCCACTTCACAAAATCATGAATTAGTTCCTCAAATGCATTATTAACCTTCAAAAANTTACATAAAATCACATGAGAATGTATATAAATAAGTAGATAAACAAGACTAAATTGAGTTATAAAGTAGCACTTGGGCATGAAATTATGCCCAAGATCAGGAGTAGTTTCATACAGCTTTTCTAGGTAGGTTCTTTCCCCGGGAGCTGAGGGAGGCTAAGATTTCAGAGTTTATGAACCTATGACAGGGCAATCGGACAGTGGAGGAGTATGTTGTGGAGTTCACCAGATTATCAAAGTATGCTCCAGAGATGGTGGCAGAGCCAAGGGCTTGCATGCTGAAATTTATTAACGGAGTATCTAATCTGGTCCTCAAGGAGTACAGGACTGCAATGCTGATCAAAGACATGGATTTGTCCAGCCTAATTGTTTATGCTCAACAGATTGAGGCCAAAAAGTTGAAAGATATGGAGCGAAATAACAAGCGGGCAAGAACTGGCCACTCAGATTTTGGCCACCAGAGATCTGGCAGTAGTAGCCACCCACAGCAGCAGCAGCAGCACCGAGCCCCAGCACCTAGCTCAGCCAGCGCCCCAACCTTTCGGTCCAGCTAGTATCGAAAGGGTGGGTCATCTGGCACTCAGTCTCAGGCCCACAGTTCAGGGAACAGGTATCCAGTGTGCCCCAAGTGCGGCAAAAATCATCCTGGAGAGTGTCTTCAGGGTAGAGAAGGTTGTTTTGGTTGTGGACAGCTCGGGCATCGAATTAAAAATTATCCATCAGCAGGGCAAGGGAGATCGTAATCCACTACCTCAACAGCTTCAGCAGGCCGACCAGCTAGTAGGCCAACCCATCAGGTACAGATGGCGGTCAACGCCAGAATCGTTTTTATGCTCTCTCTTCTCATCAGGATCAGGAAAGCTCAACTAACATAGTTACTAGTATGTTACGTCTCTTCTATCTAGACGTATATGCCCTCTTAGATCCAGGAGCTACTCTTTCGTTTGTAACTCCATATGTAGCAGTTTAGTTCAACATTAGTTCATAGGTCTTATCAAAACCCTTCTCAGTCTCCACCCTCGTTGGCGAGTTTGTTAGAGTCAGCCAAGTATATAGAAACTGCCCAGTCTTAATCTTAAATAAAGTCATTCCAGATGATCTTGTAGAGCTAGACATGATCGACTTCGACCTAATTCTCGGCATGGATTGGTCACTCCTGCTATGCCTCAGTTGACTGTAGAACTAGGGTTGTCAAGTTCCAGTTTCCAAATGAGCTCGTGTTAGAATGGTCGGGCAGCAGCTCAACGCTTAAGGATAGGTTTATTTCCTACCTTAAGGCTCAGAAACTCATTTTCAAAGGACGTCTATACCATCTGGTTCGGGTCAAAGATTCCAACTTTGAGACCCTAGCCATCAGTCAGTTCCAATTGTCAGCGAGTTTTCAAATGTCTTTCCTGAATATCTTCCCGGAGTTCCTCTTGAATGGGAAATAGACTTCGGAATAGATCTCCTTCCAGAAACTCAAACCATCTTCATTCCTCCTTACGGAATGGCTCCAGCTGAGCTTAACGAGCTGAAGGAGCAGTTAAAGGACCTTCTTGATAAGAGTTTCATCTGACCCAACATCTCTCCTTGGGGTGCTCCAGTACTATTCATGTGTAAGAAAGATGGTACCCTCAGAATGTGCATAGATTACTGTCAGTTGAACAAGATCATAGTTAAGAACAAGTACCCTTTGCCCAGAATTGACGATATGTTTGACCAACTTCAGGGAGCCAATTGTTTCTCAAAGATTGATTTCAGGTCAGGGTGCCATCAGTTAAGGGTTAGAGAGAGTGATATACCGAAAACAACATTTCGAACTCGGTATGGTCACTAGGAGTTTGTGGTGATGTCCTTTGGGTTAACCAACGCCCCAGCAGCCTTCATAGACTTAATGAACAAAGTTTTCAAGTCGTACCTAGATATGCTCACCATTGTATTTATTGATGACATTCTGGTGTACTCTAGAAATAAGGAAGAACATGCCAATCACCTAAGGTAAGCATTACAGACCCTCAGAGATCGCCATTTATTCGCCAAATTCAGCAAGTGTGAATTCTGGTTGAAGTCTGTGACCTTCTTGGGTCATGTGATATCAGGTGAAAGGATACAAGTAGATCCTCATAAATTTCAGCAGTGAAGGATTGGCCCAGACCTACCTCTCCTACTGAGATCAGGAGTTTCTTGGGCTTATCGGACTATTATCGATGGTTTGTGAAAGGTTTCTCCTCCATATCATCTCCACTGACCAAGTTAACCCAGAAGAAGGTGAAATTTCAGTGGTCAGATGAGTGTGAGAAGAGTTTTCAGGAGTTTAAGACTCGACTCACTATCGCTCCAGTTTTGACCCTGCCAGAAGGAACAGATGGGTTTGTAGTATATTGTGACATTTAATGGTAGAATGGCATGAAAAGAGATATTGACAAATTTGTAGCTAAGTGCCCGAACTGTCAGCAAGTCCAGATGGAACATCAAAGGCCGGGGGGCATGACTCAAGATATCAGTATACCCACGTGAAAGTGGGAAGAGGTAAATATGGACTTTATTACAGGTCTACCTCAGACTCGCTGGCAGCATGACTCAATCTGGGTGGTAATAGATCGGATGACCAAGTCAGGTCACTTCCTCCCAGTGAAAACCACAGACTCAACGGAGGACTATGCCAAACTCTATATCCGAGAGTTAGTCGGACTTCATGGAGTGCCCTTATCAATCATTTCAAATAGGGGAGTGCAGTTCACCTCACACTTTTGGAAGTCCTTTCAGAAGGGATTAGACACCCAGGTCAAACTCAGTACAGCTTTTCATCCACAAACCGATGGGAAAGCTGAGCGGACCATTCAAACCCTGGAGGATATACTAAGAGCGTGTGCGATTGATTTTAAGGATAATTGGGATGACCATTTACCTCTCATCGAGTTTGCGTACAATAGTTACCGTTCCAGTATTCAGATGGCCCCGTTTGAAGTGTTGTATGGTAGGAGGTGTAGATCTCAAATAGGATGGTTTGAAGTCGATGAAACTACTTTGATAGGGTCAAACTCGGTTCACGAGGAAATATAGAAAGTTCAGCTCATCCGAGAAATATTGAAAACAGCCCAAAGTCGACAGAAATCCTATACCGATGTACGGAGAAAAGAACCGGAATTTACAGTTGATGACTGGGTATACCTGAAAATTTCTCCCATGAAAGGGCTGATGAGGTTTTGAAAGAAGGGGAAACTTAGTCCAGGTATGTGGGACCTTATAGAATTTTGCAGCGTATCGTCAAGGTGGCCTATGAGTTAGAGTTGCCTTCAGAACTAGCAGTTGTACATCCAGTTTTTCATGTATCACTTTTGAAGAAGTGTATTGGAGATCCAACCTCTATGGTTCCATTGGATAGTGTGGCAGACAAGGATAATCTCACCTATAAGGAGGTACCAATCCAGATCCTTGACTGTCAGGTTCGTAGATTGAGGAATAAGGAAATAGCTTCAGTCAAGGTTCTATGGAGGAATCAACAAGTTGAAGGAGCTACGTGGGAGGCCGGAGCAGATATGAGGGTCAAATACCCACACTTGTTCTCTACCGACTCTGTTGTAGTTTGATATGTGAATTTTGTTTTAAAACCTAAACTAGTTGTTGAATTCAGTTCATGTAAATAAATTTTATTTCTAACTTTGGTTGTATTTATGAAAAGAAAATTTCAATTCAGTTATATTCTCTGAAATGGAGGTAGTCATTTCGGTCATTTTGAAGTTGTATGAGCAGTATTTCAATACCTTGATTGTTATTTTTCTGGTTGCTATGAGTTTTCTAACATTCGAGGATGAATTTTTTCAAGGGGGAGATATTGTATGCCCCGGAAGCTCAAAATCAATATCCGGGACTTAAATTAGAAAATCTAGAAAACTGCAGAAATGTTGCAGACCAACCAACCTGACGGGTCGTTAAGGGACACAACGACTCGTCAGGTCAACCGTGGGAAGGATGCCAAGAATATATACCAGTATTCCTAACGGACGACCCCACGAGTCGTTATCAAGCCCTACGACTCGTAAAGTCACCCGTTGCCAAGCCGGAGTTGAGAAATTTGAGGAATTTACAGTGTACTTGACGGAAGGCCACCACTAGTCGTGATCAGCAGTAACGACTCATCATGTTTCCCTTACCAGCCCTTTTAGTTTCCTTGTCAATGCATCCAACGAGTGAGGGCAACGAGTCGTCATCAGTGGAGATGACTCGTCAGGTCCTTCGTTTCCAGTCCTTTCTAACTTTCTATCAATATACCTGACGGATGACACAACGAGTCGTTCCCAGTCATGTTGACTGCAGTTTTATTTTCGAGATATCAGTGGTGCCTCCCAGTTACCATACTCAAATTCAGATGACAGTTATTTGGTCCGTTAGGCGGTCATGACATTCCATCTATAGCTCTGACCAGCCGCAGGACCCTAGTTCAGTTATTAGTTGTTCTTTATACGGTTACGACGCTTCTAGATGAGCAGTTTTGACCAGTCTTAGAACCCAGTTTCAGCATCTGGTCCGACAAGACTTCAGGGTACTTTCAGCTATATGTCCCTGACTATTCTTGGACCCTAGTTTCGAGCTATCAGCTTAGTAGTTCAGAATAAGATTCCAGTGGGAGTAGGACTTAACACCGACCGGACCGGGGTTCCAGCGTACCCAGGTTCCCAGAACTATGTTGCCGACGTAGGATTTTAGATTCAGATTATTGGCCTGATTTAGCCTCAGACTTTTATGATCACCCAGTTCGTGCCTTATACCCTGACAAGGTATATTGGGTCCTACCGGTGGGGTGTATATATCGGACTTCACATCTAGATCACGTGGTTATATGTCGGTTAAAGCCTCTCCACTAGTTAGTCTAGATCAGTACAGTTTAGCCCAGTCCATCTCAACTAGTTCAGTTCATATCAAAAACAGATTTATGGCATGTTTATGACCATCAGTCAGGGTCAATCTGGACCATATCAGTTCTACTCCAGTTGTGGCAGATTTCAGTATTTCAGTTGGTCATATCATGTCATATCAGTTTAGATATTAGTTATTCATGTGGTTTTTCGCGTTTCTCTCACATACTCAGTACATTCAAAGTACTGATGCATATTTTTATGCTGTATCGTTTCATGATACAGCTGCAGGTTCTCAGACCCAACATCGTTAGCCGACGTTGTCAGATACCTCTCAGCTGCAGAAACGTGAGTCCTCATCCTCCGAGGGTATTAGTTCATTATTCAGTTTTTCTACATTGTTTTCAGTTATATTTTCGAGTTAGCTGGGGGCTTGTCCCAGCAACTCCTCAGTTAGACGGCTTCAGACATAGACATGGTTTTCTTTCAGATTTACAGTATTTATCTTGATGTTTAAACTTTACGATTCAATCTTGCTGTTATGAACATTTTATGTTATCATTTTAAAAGCTTCTGCTATGCATGTCTTACTTAGTATACCAGTGTATGATAGACCAGGGGTTGACTTGGGGTCACTTGTGGCTTCAAGTACTGTGTTACGTCTAGGGTGTAGGCTCGGGGCGTGTCAAAATCAATCTTGATCCTAGTATTTAGTAGCTCCATTAGGGTGAGATCAAGATAATTTGCCTCAGTTCCTCTCTCCTTTCTAGGGATGAGTATCTTATGCACAACATCAAAATATAACTGATAGCGGGGGGACATTTCTTTCTTTTGAATGCGGCGATGCTGGACAAGATTTAGTTGGCTCGAGAATTTTTAGCAGATATCCCTAGCAGAGGGAAAATTATCCAGTGGTGGCCACTCAAATTTGACATAGTGATCTCACCCACCACTGGGGATCCCCAAGATACGTGACAAGTCTTTAGCCACTAAATGGATAGAAACCCCCTGATAGTGGAAGAAAAGAGGAAACAATTTACAACTCCACGAGCATAGAACTCAATCACTTCAGGTTTTCCAAACTTCCTCCGAAAATCACCTCGAAGAAACAGGGATGTCCAACCTTGAAATTCTAATTTTTTAAGCAACACCTCCATTTTTGGGCTACTAAACCCAGTCACTACCCTTCTCCGGAGAACAACTCATTTTTAAAAGTGCACTCAATGGGATAGTTGAGTATCAGTGAGAACAGAAGTATCAAACCTAATAGACACATCCTCACCAGAATCCTCAAATCAGATCCATGTGGTGAACCAGGTCGAGAAACCCATTCCAAAGTTCTGGTATTTTTAGTGGGGGGAAGGAGCTTTTGAAGTAGAAGTGAAGGATGGTTTGAAAGGTGGTTTGGGAGAGGGTTTAGAAGAGGGTTTGGGAGTCAATTTTGAAGAGGATTTTGGAGTAAGTTTTGAAGGGGGTTTTAGGGTGGATTTGAAAAGGGGTTGTGAAGAAGATTTGAAAGTGGAGATAGAAGGGTCTTTTTGGCAGAAGAGAGAGTTTTTGGGAGGGGATTTGGACGACCCAAAGGAAGTAGATTTTGGAATGGTCTTTTTGACCACTTTGGATTTGCGAACAGATTTGAGCAATACATCCTTGGAAGATGAGGGTTTCTTTTCAACAGAAGGGGATGTGGAATATTTCTTCTTGCTCTTTTGAAGAGCTTGTGCAAGATTTTCATCTTTCTGTCATTTTCGAGTTTGAGTAAGAGAGATACGAGTAGAACTAACAGGTGGAGATGTTTCATGGTCAGGTTCATCATCAAGGATAAGAATAGGGGAACCAAATTTCTTTCTTAACCGGGTTCAAACCCTTTGGGGAATCAAGTATGCAATAGGATTTCTTTCACTTGGAGCTGATTGAAGGGGAGCAATGTCACAGATTTTGAGGGATGAACCAGACGGAAATAGTGGGATGGTTGAGGAAGAAGAAAACTAAGTTTTAAAAGAATTTCACACCGAAAAATCTAACATTTTAATTGGAATGGGAGAGGGAATGTTTGGAGAGGGAGTTTCAGATGGGTGCACCACTAGTTCTTGAGATACAGATAACTTTTCTGAGGTACAGGCTGAGGAGCTGCTTAAAGAAGAAGATGAAGTAAAAACCATAGTGTTTATGTTTTATGAGGATTCAAGTAAGGAATTTCAACTTGATTTCCTATGAAATCGTCCAAGCTACTACTTTATAGAAGGAAAAACAGAAGTTGAATCGTGTGACATGACTGCTAATCAATGGGTTGTCAGTGGGAGACGTGGTGGGTAGGGGATGGCAGTTTCAACTTTATAGGGAAGAGAAGAAGTAATGACGGTTATAATAATTGGTGAAGGGGTGGAACACTCAGGCATAGCTGTTTCTCATTAACAGTAAAACATTATGTGAAAAAAGAACATACCTGATAGCTATGAGTGATTTCCCACATAATCTTGATATCGCTGCATAATTTAATACATAACTCTTGTCAAATTTTTAAAGTTTATCCTAGACTTGGGACACACCAGTAAATGTGCAAAGTTAGGATGAATAACATAGTTACCAATAAAATAAAGAAGTTTGCATAATCTAGCCAATCACTGAAGGTGGCCTATGCAATCTTAATCATCCCCAATTGTAACTTGTTCTTTTTAAAATGATACCTGTCTAATGCTTTGATAAATATATAAGCAATTTGCTCTTCAGTGGAATAAAACATAATTGAACTATGACCTTTCTCAACATTGTCTCTAATAAAATGATGTCTTATGTCAATATGTTTAGTTCTTTTATGTTGAACTGGATATTTGGCAATATTTATGGCACTAGTATTATCACAAAGGATTGGCACGCATCCAACATCAACATCAAAATCCAGTAGTTATTGGTTGATCCACAATAACTATGCACAACATGAACCAGCTACTACATATTCAGCCCCGACAATAGAGAAGCTACAGAATTTTGCTTCTTAATGAACCAAGAGATCAAACATGGTCCAATGAAGTATGCAATATATGTAGTGTTTTTCCTATCCACCAAATATCCTACATAATCAGCATCTGCATATCCTACCAAGAAAAAAGTACTTCCTTTAGGATACCATAACCCTAGATCAGTTGTCCCCTTCAAGTATCTCAAAATTCTCTTAACAGCTTTGAGATGTGATTCTTTGAGATTTGCTTGAAATCTAGTATACAAGCCAACACTGAAAACAATGTCAAGTCTACTAGCAGTGAGATATAAAAGAGAGCCAATCATACCTCTGTACAACTTCTGCTCTATGGATGGACCTATTTCATCAAGATCCGATTTTGTGACATTGGTAATAGGAGTATCAATCTCTTTGGCAGACTCCATATTGAATCTTTTGAGAAACTCCTTCACATACTTCTGTTAATGAATCAATATTCTAGTGGGAGTCTTCTTAAGTTGTAACCCAAGAAATAAATTTAATTCTCCCATCATGCTCATTTCAAATTCTCCATACATTAGCATGGCAAACTCTTGAGTCATGAGACTGTTTGTCGAATCAAATATAATGTCATCTACATACACTTGTACAAATCAGCAAATCCTGACCTTTTGTTTTTAAGAAGAGTGTGTTGTCAATCTTTCCTCTTGTATGCCAATACTACAAAAGGAATTTTGAAAGTTTTTCATGCCAAGCTCTTGGAGCTTGCTTCAACCCATATAAAGCTTTATCTAGCTTGTACACAGAATTAGAAAATTCAGAATTTTTAAATCCTGGGGGTTGCTTCACATAGACTTCCTCTTTCAGATAACCATTCAAGAATGCACTCTTTACATCCATTTGGTAAAGAGTGATTTCTTTGAAGGCTGCAAAAGCTATGAGTAGTTTGATTGCTTCAAGTCTTGCAACAAGAGCAAATATCTCATCATAGTCAATTTCCTCTTCTTGACTATATCCTTGGACCAACCTAGCTTTGTTCCTTCTAACTGTTCCATGCTCATCTAGCTTATGCCGGAATACCCATTTAGTGCCAATCACAGTTCTTCCTTCAGGGGGAGGTACCAAGTGTCACACTTTACTTCTTTCATATTGATTTAGTTCCTCTTGCATATCCAGAATCCAATCTTTGTAAAGAAAATCCTCTTTTACCTTTTTAGGTTCCAGTTTAGATAAGAAGACATTGAAAGCACATAAGTTCTTCAGTCTTGATCTGGTTGTGATCCCAGAGGTAAGATCTGTGAGAACATTTTAAATGGGATGTGAATCCTAATACTTGTAGCTTTTCAGTTGCAATCCTTGTGACGTTCCTGCATTTGAGTTGGTTTGCTGAATTGATCATAGCTCAGCTTCATACATGTCGTCCCCCCTGTCAGTGAGTC
This sequence comes from Datura stramonium, assembly GCA_018107945.1. Taxonomy (NCBI): domain Eukaryota; kingdom Viridiplantae; phylum Streptophyta; class Magnoliopsida; order Solanales; family Solanaceae; genus Datura; species Datura stramonium. The sequence goes on along the minus strand of JACEIK010005450.1, from coordinate 66,210 downwards.
CACATTTTATTCCACAGATGAAAAAGTTAATGCAACCTGTTCCTGAGGATGTTCATCAGTTTTGCTTTCATCCTGCATGTTAGTCTCAAGCATAACACAAGACTCATTAAAAATAATATGCACACTTTCCTCAACACAGTTTGTTCTTTTATTCAGCACCCTATAAGCTTTACTATGTTGAGAATAACCTAAGAAGATTCTCTCATCACTTGGGGCATCAAACTTTCTCAAATTATCTTTCCCATTATTATGGATAAAATATTTACACCCAAAGATTCTAAGATGAGAAATATTAGATCTCCTGCCTTTAAGTAATTCATAGGGAGTCTTCTCTAATAGAGGTCTGTTCATACATCTATTCAATATATAGCAAGCAGTGCTTATGGCTTCAGCCCAAAGATTTTTTGTAAGATTACTTGCAATCATCATAGTTCTAGCCATATCATTTAAAGTCCTATTTTTCCTTTCAACTACTCCATTTTTCTGTGGTATTCTTGGAGTAGAGAAATTATAATCTACTCCATTTAATGAACAAATTCTAAGAATTTAGCATTTTCAAATTCTGTTCTATGGTCAGATCTTATGGAAATTAAGGAAGAGCCTAATTTCTTTTTTATCTTTTTTATAAAAACAGAAAAAGCATCATCTTTAGAGGCTAAAAATAGAGTCCAGGTGAATCTAGAATAATCATCAATAAGAACAAAAATGTACCTTTTTCCATCTC
>JACEIK010005449.1:0-39965 GCA_018107945.1 Datura stramonium | reverse complement strand
TTAAATTGGTGCTTGCTATTGCACCATGTTCCATTGAGCAAAAAAGTTTGTACTCTTTTTATATAGATTTGAGAAATCCTATCCACTTCGAGTAGCTTTTGAAGTTGAGTTAGACCCTTTGTCCAATTTTTATTACATGGTATTATAGTCAGATCCATCTTTGATATTTTTAGATGCTTCACGACTGGGGCATGCCAGAGGTATTAGAATCTCACATTGGTTAAGTGTATAGGTTGTAGTCTCTTTATGTGGTTTTAGGTATTCCTCACCACCTCTTTTGCAGTTGAGTTAGGCCCAATGTCCAGTTTCTCAACATTGAGCATATCTCTTGGCATTAGCAGAGCTTCTTTCTTAGATAGTGTCTCGCCCCAAGACTGGGGGTTTCCGATACCTGACCAACTGGAAAGCTTGCTATATAACGTCTATAACTGTAACATTTATGCCAACCAGACCACCTGTCACTTTCATCTATAACTCAGAAAGGGATCGACCAGGTCCCAACATAAAATAACGAGAGATAAACTGCCGACAAGGCCATAATAGAATTGAAACAAACTGCGAAAAACTAGCACGACCACATATTGAACTGAAACTATACAACTACTCCACAAAAGCCTCTAAAGAGTACATAAACTGAATGCACTGGATAGGGCCCTGGCCTACCCATATTGTACAATAAAAACTCAAAAGACAGCAAGACCTCAACTCCTGAAAGAAGGGGAACATACCAACTCTCTGCTGAAGAGCAACTCTTACTGCAACTGATAGTCTGAAACTCTATCTGCACCTGCAGCATGATTGTAGGGATCCCCAGGCGAAGGGACATCAATATGAAAAATATGTACTAGTACGTAAGATTGAAAGCTGTAACCAGGATAATGCCAAAGATAACTGAACCAGAGAAGGGAACATAACAACAACCTGAAACTTTGGAACCTGTCAATATAAACCATAGCAAACAACAACTGAATATAACTCAGAAGATAGGGTAGGGAGAGACGAGCCATAACTCTGTAACCTGCTACTCTATATGCAGACTCTATGTATTAGCATTACTCAACTGACTCATGCAACCACCTCCGATACTTGGACCAGAGTTGATGAGAATTGACTCAGTGCCTACCTGATAGTTGAATCGAGATTTAAGTATGGCTACCTGATACTCGGACTAGGATTAATAAGAGTTACCTGATACTTGGACTAGGATTTCCATGACTGACCTGATATTTGGATCAGGATTTGTATATATAGCACCTTGCACCAATAGCCCTCTGATACATGGACCAGAGAAACATGCTCCAATACTTGGATCGGATAATATGCAAAACAAGCAAAATGAGAAAAACTGATACTTGGACTGGAAACTGAACAATGCCATGTAACTGACTCAGAGGACGGGTCCAACTTGGAAACCAACTAAATGTATTACTCCTGATGACCGACAGGAAGAGACCTGTGACATGACTTAACTCAAAGGAGTAGTTATGAACTCAAGACTTGAGAAACTTGGAACTTGAGCCAACTTTGGATACTTTGACCCAACTTTGAATACTCAGATTCGACTCAGAGTGCTTAGATTCGACTTTGGAGTACTTGGACTGAACTTAGAGCACTTAGACTTTAGAATACTCGGATTCATTTAGAGTTCTCGGACTCACTTAGAATACTTAGATTCACTTTAAAGTGCTTAGACTCATTCTATGATACTTAGACTTGACTTTAGAGTACTCGGACTCAACGTTAAATACTGAGGATCAACTTCCGCTTGATTAGGCTTCGGAAACTCGACAATTAATCAATTAAATTTAGGGAGAAGGATCGTGAAATCTCCCTTTAGCCTTAACTACTTCAACCCATAAATATACAAGGGACATACAACTAGTATAGGGAAACGTCATTTCATCAAACTCATTTACCCTCAATAAGCTTAACGTTGTTTCTTTAACTCACATTCATTCACATGTCGTCATCTTAGTCTCCTTACAAGTTTCACATGGCAACCAGAACCTTAACAAGATTGACATCATATATATAACATAATATAAAGGACCAGCTCACAATGCCCACGCTGAGGGGTCTCCAAGACTCAATCTATAGCTACAACAACGACAATACAATACCGTACTACATTCATTAATTCGGCAAGATACAATCTCGTCGTCTTTATCTCAATTCAACTTAAAAATTATAACTTTAGGAGTGACTTAACATGCTGATTTCAACTTCAATAACGTACTGGTTCGATTCCATCTTATGAACCTAGATCGTCAAGAAGGAACGAAGGGGGCGCCTTACATACCTTAATACGTTGAGGCCAACTTTTGCCGACAACCTTCCTTCCAAGCTTACACTTTATAGCTTCCTCCAGTTCAACTTTCAATCACAATAAGCAACCAGTTCACTCCACAAATTCTGAAAAACTGGGCATCAACATATACCACAAATACACAACAAGTTTAACACATAAAACATAGCTTCCTCCAAGTTTTCCTTCACCAAACTTATAAAAATCAAGGGGAAAGTTGGTTACTTTTATTGGAGTTTATCTTTAGCTAAGATAGGAGTATTCTCCTTCAACTGCCAGCCAACAAAAGCTTTATATAACCCTTCACAAGTTCTTCTAAATTCCTGCCAACATATGAACAACAACTTCAACAACTTCAACTTTTCCGAGAAAGCGTATAACTTCAAATTACTTACAAATGAGAAGATAGGAACAGTTACTTTAATCCTTGAAGATATCTTATCAATGGAGGAATGATTTCCCAGAATTTCTTCTTTCCCTCCACAACTCGATCCACTCCAAAATGAACAAAACAATTTCACTACTATGATCTTCATGATCCTACAACCTCAATTCTAGCTCGGATTAGAAGTTGGATGATGCTTGATCTTGTTTCCCTTTCAATTTGCTCAAGAACTCTAAGGATAAGGGGAGAGGAACGAGCTGTTCATATGCAGGAAGTTATAGGGGAAAAGAAATGAAGTTTGAGGTGGGTTTTGCCTTATTAAGGCAACCAAACCTGACCCAACCCGTGACCCCTGACCCCTTTTTCTCGGGGCAGTCTGCTGTAAAATGATCACAACTTTTTACTCTGATGTTGGATTGATGAGCGGTTTGATATTCAGGAAACTAGACTCAAAGACCTTTAATTTGATAGTAATAGGCCCCACAACTCTTTATATATTGGGAGATATGCTTATCTCAAGTTAGATCACATACAAGACTTATTTGGAATACTTCCCGTAGTAATCATATCATGAATATATGGAGGTGATTAAAGACTTCAATTAAAGTTTTAGGCCAAAGGGAGCTTGGAATTTCATTCTCCAGACAACTCGTCAGCGGACCACGTAAAGCGGGAGAAAAAAAAGCGTATGTCTTCAGCTTAAAGGGTTAGTCGTTTTAAAATATACGGGGTGTTATAGATAGGTTGATGTAGTAGGGAATTTCAGTCATCTCCTTAGAAGAAGATCATAACACCAATCAACTAGGCTAGCAGCATTTTCATAACCTGATAAAATGGTGGCATGTGAAGCTGCCAAATACATGTCACATTAACAACAAAAATATGAAGAAAAGAAGATTACTCACTTTTTTTTTGTCTCTTTGTTGCATAATATAGGTGATCCTGCAGTCCTTCCCCTAAGCAGTATCTTGAGTGGAGTTTGATCATTATATGCCTGTTTTACCAGTTATTGACTATATCTGGGAGACATGTGTTAGTTTCATCAGCCTGCATCTATTCTATTCCTACTTCCTGTTATGCACATGTGTGTTAGTGCTTCTCTCTGGAGATTAGTTTTCTACCCTGCACTTTGGTTCATGCATTTCCAGCAGATGAAAAGATATTATTTCTATAGATTTGACTATATTGGGTTAGAGACCTGCATCATCTTTATCTGTTGGCATTTAGTTGTGGCAGCTTGTCTTCACTCTATCATTAACTTCTTAAATCTGTTGTTCATTGCAACCTTTAGGAGCTCTCACAAATGAGGTTCAAATTATGTCCGCGTCATTTAAAGGAGCACCAGTTTTGGACGATATATTTTGCACTTGTTAAGGGTTTTGTTACTAAGTAAGTTCCGTGTACTAACTTTGATGCTGTTGTGCCTGTATTTACCAAAGATGTTAAAGTTCAATTAATGTTGATGATCAGATATGAGCTACATGCTATACAAATGGATAAACTTAAACAAATGAGAACGGAAAATGAAAATACACAAGATGTTGCTGCATGCGAAGTTGAGATGTCTGAAGCGAAGCAAACAACAGATGTATCGCCTACAATTTCTGAGGAGCACAATTAGTATCTCCTTTTGATATGTCAGTAATTTTCAGGTATATAGATTCATTTCTTGTTTCCTGAGTCAACCTATTTGTGATTTCTATAAGTGAGCAAGTTCATCTGTGGATTCTGCTTGGAACCTTGGAAGATTGTAGTTCAGATGAGGAATTAGAGCCTGAAGAGCTTGAAAATATTCTTGCTAAACTTAAGGAGGCTGTGAAATCTGATGTTAGGCAGGTGTCTATTTGGAACGCTCTTGGCATAATACTTCTTAGAACTGGTCGTTTGCCGGTGCAGCCATGCTAATATTTTGGTTCTTACTCATTACGTAGTTGGAACTTTCTTTGATTATCTTTTGACGCTTATGGTTTCTGTAGAGTGCTATATCAGTTTTCTCAACATTGTTGGACATTTTCCCAGACAAGTTGGACTGCCTTGGTAATCTTGGTATTGCTTGTATCCAGAGGTATAAAGGGACATTCGCTGGTGCTGGTTTTAGGCTTCACAGTATATATTAATGTCATCATTTCAATATTCTGGTATTTGATCAAATAAGACTAATGAAAAATAGATTGATATGGAAGCTAAAAGCAATTGGAGAGGTGGAGAAACACTTTGTATTTTTGTGTTGAAAAGGACAAAGATGAAGAATATCCTGTATGCTGAATGATGTTTCTACTGATGTTGCAAGTGGAAAGGAAAAAAATCTATAACTTATGTGTAAATCACTTGCTGGGAGACTAGTTTGTTTTGGGGCTGAAAAGCTGTTGATGCGTGTCATTATACTGTGCATATGGACTTTGCTATTAGTTGGAATTAATAGTTTTTTTGGGAAAAGTTCACTTAAAACCTCTTCTATTCGTAAAAAACTTTGTTATACTGTTCCTTTTGGTGATACTAGATGGCCCGTGCTCGTGCTCTGCACGTAACACCACTGTAATAAAGATAATTTCATAATTCTTATATATATTAATTTATTATAAATAATTGCTTAGGGGCCAACCTAAAAAGCAGCAGTACCATCATTCTGACTAAATGTTAACATAATATATCTCACTAGTCACTACATGTACTTATTTGTGGGGACAATTTTACAATTACAATCTTGAGCCTAGAATAATAAAATACAAAAATAGCTGAATTGGTGAGCCAACTAATATAAAGCACATACTTTCATCTAGGCATCCACCGGAAGGAAAGAAGATCCAAACATTAGAATCTAAACATTTTATACCAAAGCTAAATCTGGGATGATCAATACAAAGCAAAAGAGAGAAAAAGCTAGCCTTCTGTTACTTGTTGCAAATGAAAAGGTCAACAAAATAAGGATATCTAAAATAATTAGTTTTGAACAGTTTATTTATGAAAATATATGTATAGCCAAAATAAGGATCAAGAGAGTTGTAAGTTCATTTTTTGAGAAGGCAAAGATTTAAAAAGTATTACATCACTGGGGTGAATCAGAAATTATGTGTAATTATAAAAATGTCACAGGAAAAAAAGCTAGAAGTATTACCGCAATAAGTTTTTTCAAAGTCTGACCTTTTGCCTTCATAGTTGAGGCAACAATCACCACCGGAAAACAATGATAGTTATGTACCATAGTTAGCTAGATTGGATAAGAAGGCATGACATACATATGATGAGCTATGAAAATAGCTAAAAAATCTAATGTAGCTAAGTTGAGAGATAACTGAGCATGTCAGGATGTTGTTAGAATCATACATGGGGCGTAGTGACTTGTAAATAGACCTTTATGGGCTTGTAAAATATCTTTTAGTCTATAACCAATACCCTAGCTGGTCCTAGTCAGCCACAACCCCCATCCCCGTGAGCGGACGCCTTGTCTTCAATTTTTTTATGTAACTTCAATTTCATTTTTTGATAGAGAAGCAAGCAATATCAGATGTTTTGAAGTTATTTTGCATAGGTTATTTTATATCTTTTTTGAATAAGTAAACATCTAAGTTACTTGAATAAGCAAACATCTAAGCTATTCTACTTTTTCTTAAAAGGAGGAGTGAAACAATGCTGCTGGCCGTAACGAAAGGGTGCATGGAGGGAGTAAATTTTGAATTGGAAAACCTAAGAACAATACATCTTATATATCTCAATAATACTTGAGAAGTAACCGATTTTATCCTACTTGCACACCAATCCTCAAATTTATATAATATAAATTTTTTTATAGTAACATAATTAAATAGTGAATGAAAAGTAATTAATATTCTCTTACTTGATTGAGACATCAATTTTCCTTGTCCGTCAGAAATATCATCGGATCGCAGATCTAAGAAATATTTTCATTGAATTAGCTTAGTCCGAGAGCACAACCTCGTTATAAACATTTATCTATCTATTATCATATTATATTATAAAACACCATCTATCTATCTATCATCATATTATATTATAAGTAGAAGATCCTCAAATCAAAAGTTAGATAACGAAAATACCTCTTAATTAAAAAGTCTCAATTTTTTAATTAAATAAATAATTTTGATATAAAATTAAATGCATGATAAAGTTGTAACATCTTTGAAACTTATTAAGTTTTAATTATTTTATACATATAAAAAATAATCAAAATAGGAAAATAGAGAAATTTTATATTAAAGTGGGAAGCTCTAACTTCAAAGTTGGATTATCATTTTACTCCTGTAATAAATAAAATAAATAAATAAATAATTATATTATAATAAAATTGTGAAGCTCCTAACTTTAAAGTTGGATTTGCCACTTTGCCTCTCCACTAAATAAAATAAATAAATAATAAAAATATTATAATATGATATATATATATTTTTGGTAACTTTCGAAGAAATATTATTCCCTATATAATACTTGTGTACAAAAATATAAACTTATATTATAGTATATAAATAAATAAAACAAAAGATTATTTATAGTAAATAGTAATAGTTAATTCTTATCACGAGTCATGTTTGAGTTGTCACGCCCATGGCAGAGTATGGGCGCACATGGTGCCCTAGTAGGACACAGATTACGCTGGCGGTGAGCCTAGGCACATCTGGTGCCTGGCTAGCTCTATCTCGGATTTCTAGAAACAACCGGGCTATATAACGGTGTAAAAATACGTTCAGGCCATTGGGCCTATAGTCACTGTATATGTAATAACGGCTAACCGAGAGACATACTCAAGCGGGGGAACCTGTGCGGGCCGACAAGTCCATCATGCTGTCTAGTCATGCGAAACTCAGCATAGAGAATCTTGAATAACTAGTGACAAGGTCACCACTACTATCAGACTATGGCCCCATGGCCAACATAATCAATAAAGCTAAACAGCTGAACACAAAGCACGACCTCACACGACCGACTCAAGCGGCTACGGGGAGATGAATAAATACAATGCAAGCCTCTATGAGTACGTTATAATGGTCGGGACGGGGCCCGGCCTACCACATGCTTGTACAATAAAGAAAATGAGCTACACCTACGAATATCAAGCTCACGGATGATGGGAAGGCTGATGACTACCTTATTAGGCCGGAATCACGAGGATCGCCTCCTCGTCTATTAATACCTGCAAGTAAGTAATACAGCGCCCCAAAATGGGCTTCATTGCCTTTGGTGCGAGGTATGCAAGCTGGCGAATACAGCGAATACAAATAACATAACTAGAAATTCGAATAGCCGGGAGATAAGCGATTTGTAGAGCGTATGGCCGAATCGGGCTTTTGTCTTGTGATAGAGGCGGGGAGCGTACTTGTAGACGGCGGCCTGCTTTGTCTATTAACTAATATTTAACACATAAATACATATATATACATATATATAGCAAGCAAGAGCCAATACCAACCCCCATAAGCCGGATGGCGCCAAGCAAACAAATAATCTATATACCCCTACACGGTCAAAACCATTAAAATAAGTCCTCCACTCAATACGCAACTACGGCACCTGCCGGCCCACGGGTCTCCGGCTCGGGCATAACCTCCGATATAAATAACCGTGTACGAGTCAGGAGGACTCTATACGTATCTATGCTTGTGGCGAATACGTATACATTTCACACAGGCGCTTGCGCTGTGAGCTATCTGTCTTGTAATGTTGATCAGCACGATATGAAACTTCATTCCATCTTCGTCCAAGCTGGGGACGGCATGCCACTCCTTGGAGTGACGTAAACCCACCCGCTCGGTGGGCGACACGATTACTCACCAACCCGGGGGCTCAAAAAGTGCCCTCACGACACAACCAAGTCTCAACAAACAATAAGCACAATTTAGGCACTTAAGCATGTTTAGCGAAAAATACTATAGGTTTGAGGATTTGATGTTGATCTGATCAAGTATAGCAGTTAATGGAAAAGGATAAGTGTAAGCAAATCAAATGGAATTTAATAAAAGTACGTAAACATATTGAATTATAAGTAGCGAGTATTACATTATCCTGGATAATAATATCAGAGGATGAATGAAATGTTGCTGGGATATCTGTCATATTATTCTAAAAACATGCTTACTAAACGCATCTTAGGCTATCTTGATGCGGAATGCTAACTCGCAATTTAGGCGTTGCTTTACTAACTTTAGGACTGGGTACGATATGACAACACCAAACCGAGATTTGCAGACTTGCACATTACGCAATATTCAACTCCGGGAGTTCTATTGCAGTTTTCTTGTGATATACAAGGCTAAAGCTACCTTGCCCGAAAAGCGCTTTACACATGCAACCTCGGGTTATCCGACTAGCAATAGCTCGGTCAGTACTCCAGCTATTTCTCCCAACTACATTCACATATATGTCAATTAGGACTAAATACACCAATATTCTAAAAAGATAACGTCACTTTCGATATATTTACCAAGCCCAAACTGGGCTTATTGAAAGACGGTGAAAAACTTACTATTTCTCGAAAGTCGAGGAAGGGAGAAATACTCACTTTAAGGCTAGGAGCACATTGACACTAATTTGAAGCAATTCCACTTACCTTAGTCCCGTTGGCTCGGCAGAGTTGTTCGCCGAGATTTCGCGAAACTAAATCCGTAGGAATGCTCCCTCTTGCTAAATACCTCGGTATACGAGGTTAATTTGGTTGGACTACGTTTGCGGCGTAATCGGGCGAATATTATCAATACTTTGTGTTCTCTCTCTGTTCCTCTCGTGAGTTCTTTGGAAATTTAGGATAATTAATGAAATAACCCAGAAGTGGAGGCTTTACTTGGGCTGGATAGGTAACGTGTCACGGGCCAACGCGGAAGCTCCGCCCCTCCGTGACACGCGCCATCGCGGAGGGGCTCTTCCCCAAGCTCCTTCGTGATGGTTCCGACGAGTTTCTCAATCGATCTTTTTCCAGACCTTTTTCTAGCATGTATGGCTTTCAAATACTCTTAACCAACTACTTGTGAATAGGCCATCTATGTGTGGGGAATTTTACGGGGTGTAACATTCTCCCCCCTTAAGAACATTCGTCCTCGAATGTACACTTCTATACAGGACTACTCCAACTTACTCAATTTATTTAAGGAAAATTCGGCCCGAGTTTCCCACAGCCAATATGGACTATCCCAAAAACACGAAATGCGAGAAAAGTCCAATACAGATTCACTCCCACACAACATTTTAGTATTCACATGACAAATTAAGATCAATCATTTCACTTGATATATATACAAACTATAAAATACTTTGCCTTAGGTAACAATACTAACATACGTCGCTGACTAGGCTTGAAATAAATGAGGATATCTGGTTTTCATATCTTTCTCCGCCTCCCAAGTCATCTCTCCTCTCGGTTCTGTTCATACAGGTACTCACGACGAGACGCAATATCTTTGGTTTTCAATCTACGGATCTGTACGTCTAGGATAGCTCTGGGGAACCTCTTCGTAAACAACTCTTGTAACACAGATATCTGGGTGGGGGCCCGCTTTCTGAGATGGGTCTCCCTATGCATTTCCTCGGCATAGACACATGAAAGGCGGATGAACGGATTCTAACTGCGGAGGCCAAGTTCAACTCATATGCCACTCGGCCTATCTTTCGACGAATCGATAAGGCCAACAAATCCTTCAGATGAGCTTACCTTTTCTTGCCAAAATCTCTCCCACCCCTTTCATCGGTGATACTTTCAAAAATACCAGTCGTTATGAATTCAGGTCTCTGTAGCACATCGGCATCGATTTCTGGCGTACGTATAGGTTAGTAGGCGTTCTTTGATAAGCTTCACCTTCCTCCTCTGGCTTGCTGGATAAATATGCAGCCCAATCAATGCCGATTCTCCCACTTCAAACTAGCCAACCGACGTCTGCATTTTCGCCCGTATAATGCCTCGAAGAGCCATGGATAGCCGAGTGATAGCGTTATTATAAGCAAATTCAATGAGGGGTTAATGTTCATCCCAGCTACCCCCAAAATCTAGCACACACACGCTCGTAGCATGTCCTCGCGTTTGAATAGCACACTGCGTTCAACTGTCCATGCATCCGAGGTGGAATGCGTGCTCCAGAATGGCTGCGTTCCCAGAACCTCTCGAAACATTTGCCAAAAAATCTAGTTGTAAGCTTGTGCTCTGTCGAGAGATAATAGATACGGCACTCCGTGTAATCGACTATTTCTCGATATACAACTACGACATAATCTTGGTAAAGTAGTTCCTTTGCGGAAATAGGCTTATTTTGTTAACACTGTCAACTATCACCCATATAGAATCATGCCTATTGCAGTGCAGGGTAAATCACGCCACAAAATCTATTCTTGCTTCCCATTTCCCGAAGCACAACTACATCACGAGTTAACCGCGCAGATTTCGATGTTCCGCTTTCACTGTTGGCGGTTAGGACACCGGAGCTACAAAATTCGGCAATTTCTCTTTTCATACTGGCCACGGTAGTTCTCTTTGATATTATGGTACATTTTCATCGCGCCGAGTGGAGAGAATAGCGCGTAATGTACCTGTTAATCTCTTTGGCGGAGCCCTGAAACATACGGAACACGGGCGGCCGCTACATAACAGCACTTCGTCCTCGGTTATCTGAAACTACGGCGCTTTACGCTAGAATTACGTCCTTAGGCTGGATCAGGTCAAGGTCCTCATATTACCGTTCTTTTAACTTCCACAACTAGTGATGACACGGTGGTGTTACGAATTACCGCTACGGTGACCCTCTGGTGTTTCTGCTACACGAGCAGCTAAATTGGCTAAGCGCGATGCTTATCTCCCTGACCAACTCCGCTGCTCGGGCACGTAAATACGCCAAACTTCCCATATATTTATGGCTAAGGGCATTTGTTACTACATTGTCTCTTCTTGATTGATACAAAATATTCCTATTTAGAGAAGCATATAATTGGCGGTCCTGCGGCTTATTATGCCGGAGAAACGTGGAGTAATCCACCGGTATAGCTAGAGCTTGTACGGCCTTTTAGCCGCATGCCAAGAACTGTTATCTTTGGGATAACTGAGAGCGACCGTCTCACGCACCTTTTGTGCTTTATCGATCGAGAGGATCGATAATGATCATGATCTCTAATAATGCAGCTGCATAACCTTGAGCTTGAATAGGCTTTGTGTTGAATAACCCAAATATTTAACGGTAGTCTAACAATGCCCTAAATGTCCTTACCCGAGCATACGTAGCTCATGCAAAACTGCGGAGTTGTGGACATTGAGCCGCTGTTATTCTACTTGAGCAACTAAGGCTGGGCTAATCGGACTTACTCTCGAGGCGATCAATCTCGGGATCTTCATAGGAGTCTACCGATCTCCTTGTCTTCAAATAAACCAACTGTGCTAGCGAGAATACACCCCAATTTCTTACGCCTTGTTACCACTTGGTTATATCTCTTTGATTGCAGGAAATTCTCGGTCTTTTGAGCCATTTCGTAGGCGACCTTACGCTGGGGCTCACGTATCACGAATATCTTACGAACCAGTGATACTAGTCTGTCCAGCGACTGCGATGTTGCCCCTTTCTTGGGGTGCCCACGGGCTTGTACGGCGGGATAGGCTGGTGACTTGCGGGGTGTTCCATGTAATATTGCTAGGTTGACTAAGGTCGACTCTCACCTACAAGAGGCTGGAAAAGCAGTGTATTACCTAACATGCGGAAAAAAATTCTGGTTCGGCACATGCGATAATGTTCACGATCTTTAGGGATGCTTCCTGCTAATACGAGCGCCATTTAGTCGTTGGAGCAGATCTAACTGCGCCCATATCATCTAACCACGATTCGGGTTTCTAATTCTTGTAAGCTTCAAAGCCTAGATCGGGCAACAACATATAAGTCTATTAACTCAATAGCTAAGAAGCCGAGTTTCTATGGCTTCATACGTAAATCACACTTAACTTGCACCTTTTCCTTCTCTCACTTCTTTTTTTTTGAGGGGGTCTACGGTGCAATGCGTATGTAAACCTCTTGACTAACCGAGTGCATTGTGATTGTAACCCCCTGTTGTAGTTTGCTCAGCATATCCGTTATACGTACCTTCATATATATCAATAACTACGTACAATACATGCGAAGATTACGCATGGTATCATGTCTCTGGCATCTTTTGGTGAATTTCATCACGTACATGATATACACGCTTCTACGGTCTAATGATATCTCCCGACCTCTCTTATCATTTCATTGGGTTTTCATCCCCTTAATTTTGGAGCAACAAACATATACACTTTAGTTATGATGCATTGTTTGAAATTTCGCCACATCTTACAACATGGGATCAATATCCGAACCTTGGGCCTTACTTGGCATTATATTGAGAGCTGCCTGTCTGTTCCAGGCCTTATCTCTAGATGCACTAGATTGAGGGGATCTCTTTATCGGTAGTTTCTTAACTTCTCCATAAGAAATGGACATGGCAGCATTTTCTGAGCCACCAATCTTACTATCTTTTAAAAGCTGTCGAGTCCGAGGCTTCAAGTCTTAATACGCGATATTCTATCAATGCGGGGTAATTCTAATTCCCCACAAAATCTAATTACTCTAGCTATTTTTACTTATCTTGCTTAAGATGAATTACGGGATTCAAGGTACCTGCCTCTCATTGTTAATAAGGTTCTTGGTCAAGTCTCAGCTTATACTTCTTCGACTTCTGATCAGACCCATCGATTCACATGACCTCCTGCTTTTCGGTATCACAACCGAAACCATAACTATTATCTTACAGGTATGTCTTACCTTTGTTTGTTGCTGGCGTATTATAGGCGGACTTGGCCTTTTACGACTCGAACTTGACTATTACTAAACGTTTCATCACTGACAGGTCTTTTACACATGCTTCGAGGTAGCAATCTTGTACTCTTAAAGCATATCATGAAGTGCACAACTTACGTAATCATAGGGGCTCTTTACGCTTTCTAACACTTTATGGAATTAATCAATCCGTCTTTACTTGCTGCTTGGGCTAGGCAGCCTCACCTCAATTCTTATGCCCCTTTGTAATGGAATCAAAATCAAAGAGGTGAGAATAGCCTTTTCTTATTGCAACAAAACAAGAACATGGAGGCTGTACCACATACGAAAAGATGGATGTGAGAATCTTTTTGCATTTCCTCTCTTTCTCACCTTACGATAATGTTGGTATTGTCATAATCTTAACAAGATCTTATATATCTAACAAATAAGTCAACTCGTATGTACATTATGCTTATAACTTCCTATTAAAGTTATAGATATGCGGGAGATAATTTTCGTGGTATCATGGAGGTCTACGTGCCTCCTCTTGCAGTATGAGTGCTTGGTGTGTCCTCTTACTGTTGCTATATCCAATCACACTTTTGATAGTATTGTGTCTGTCTTTGTATGCATGTGAAAGAATATGGTAAGTTTTTAGGGGACTCAACTATCTTGTGCCACTCTATAGCACGGCGAATGAGAAAAGAAGAGTAACCATCCTATCATGCCTTGCAACCTCCACGCCTATAGAATGTGGTGCACAACATCCATAGACAAGACTCTACTTAGCATATCTTCTGGAGACTCCTGGGATACGACACGCTCGATACCAAGTTTGTCACGCCCCGCCCAGGGGGTATGGCCCGACACACAGCGCCCTATTAGGACTGGGCTGCTAACTGGTGACTAGAGCACATGGAGTGCCCAGCTAGCTCTATCTCAGGTGGAAACAACCGGGCTGTATAGGCGCAAATACGGCCTCAGGCCGCTGAAACCTATGGCCACTGTATGTAATAACATCTAACCGGAGACAAACTCAAAACAGGGAACCTATGCGGGCCGGGCAAGGCCTCCATGCATCTAGTCATAAAAACTCAGCATAGAGAATCTTGAATAACTACGTGACCGACAAGGTCACCACTACCTTTATCAGGACTATGGCCCCATAGATAACATTATCAATAAAGCTAAACAGCGGGAAGCACAACGCACGGCCTCACACGACCGCTCAACTGACTACGAGGGGAGATTAATAAATACAATGCAAGCCTCTGAGGGTGCGGATATATTAATTACATTTGGACCACAATACCACATCTTGTACAATAAAAAATAGGCTTCTACACCTCTGAATATCAAAAACTCAGGATGTGGGAGGCGATGACTCTATAGGCCCAAGAGTGGAATCACGAGGATAGCCTCCTCGTCTGTGAGTTCCTGCAGGCAAGTAATGCGAGCGCTTAATGGGCGTCGGTACTGACTGATGCGAGTATGCAAAGCAAGCGAATACAACTGAATACAAATAACATAACTAGAAATTCTGAATAGCGGAGATAGCCGGAATCTGTAAGAAACTGTGAGCGAATCGGGGGCTTTTTTACTTGTGTGATAGAGGCGAGGAGCGTGCACATGGCTTGACTGACTATTTATCCTTAACTAATATATATAAAGCACATAAATACATATATATATAGCAATCAAGAGCCAATACCAACTTATAGCCGGATGACGCCAAGCAAGCAAACAATCTGTACTTTGCCGGGTCAAAACCGGCCAAGCATGAGTGCTCACTCATGCACTTTAACTACGAGCACCTCTGCCGGCCCCACAGGTCTCTGGCTCGGGCCATGGCCTCTGATATAAATAACAGATATGCAGGTAGGGAGGACTCTATCTTTATCTGTGCTTTGTTGAATCTGTATCTGTTCCTGGGCGCTTGCGCACAACGAGGGAGCTGTACGGCTCTTGTGTGTTGATCGGCGATATGGGGAAAGCTTCTACATCTTCGTCCAAGCTGGGGATGGCATGTCACTCTTTGGGTGACGATAAACCACACCCGGCTCAGTGGGCGGCAGGTTACCAACCCAGGGCGGCGGGGACGCTCAAAGGGTGTCCTCCTTGTACAACCAAGTCTCAATAAACAATAAAGCACATATATATATATGAAACATGTTTATGAAAAATACTATGAATTCTGATTTCTTATTCCCGATCTCTTTACGTATTTATACTGATTCTCATACTGCTTTTATCTTGAATTCTGTGATCTTTATCTAGGCGCATGGCTAATCGCGAGTCGGAGATACTATCATCTGCAATATGGCTGTCTTTGTAGCCAGATATCATCTGTCTGAATGGCTAATCTGTAGCCATGAGACTATCTGTCTATACGATTTTACTTTACCTTTTATTCCGAATATCTGTCATATTATTCTAAAAACATGCTTGCAAAACGCATATTGGGCTATGCGAGTCTAGAATGCTAACTCTCCATTTGTGTGCTTCTCTTTCGGGTGGGTACGATATGACAACGCAAGCAGTTACTTGAACTTGCACAATACTCAGTATTCAACTCAGGGAGTTCTATTACGGATTTTACTGTATATACAAGGCTAAAGCTACTAACTTGCCGCGAAGCGGCTTTACATACCTTAACCTCGGGTTATCCGACTTTCGGACAAGGCTCAGTCGGTACTCAGCTATTTCTCCCAGCTACATTCACATATATGTCGAGGTAGGACTAAATATACCAATATTCTAAAAAATAAACGTCACTTTCGATGTGTTTTATAGCCCAAACTTAGGCTTATCGAAAGACGGTCGAAGAAACATATTTCTCGAAAGTCGAGAGAAGGGAGAAATACTCAACTTTAAGGCTAGGGCACATTGACACTAATTTGGAGCAATTCCACTTACCTTAGTCCGGTAGCTCGACGATTTGTCGGCGAATTTCGTGAACTAAATCCGTAGGAATGCTCCCTTTTCTTGCTAAATACCTCGTATGCGAGGTTAATTTGGTTACATTACGTTTGTGGCGTAATGGACGAATAATATCAATACTTTGCGTTCTCTCTTGTTCCTCTCGTGAGTTCTCTCTGGAAATTTAGGATAATTAATGAAATAACCGAAGTGGAGGCTATATACTTGGGCCTGGACGAGGCCAACGTGTCACGGAGCCAACGGAGGCTCCACCTCAGCCGAGCCTGTTTGCCATCGCGGAGGGCTGCACCGCCCAGACTCCTTCCGCGATAGTTCGACAAGTTTCTCATGCGATCAGGCCTTTTTCTAGCATGTATGGCTTTCAATACTCTTAACCAACACGCGAATAGGCCATCTAAACATTAAAACTTAAAAATTAAAAAGTGAAATTTCAAATTTCAATTTTTTTAATTTTGTGCTCTTTTCTTGCTTGATCAAAAAGTGAGGCAGTATATATATTTATTATCTAATTATATTATAAATAGTGCATATTTACATCTTACGTGCTAATGCAGTATAAATTAGATCCTAAATTCTTTATAATGAGACATTTCAATATTATTAAAAATAATAATGATCAATTAAAGATACAATAAATGATATATCTAAACTTTTTATCTTTCATCCACTTCTCTTGCAATAATATAAACACATTCAGCATAAAATGAATTATTTGACGGAAATTAGATATGTGAGGATTTCGGCCAAGTTTCAACATAGTCTTCTATCTTTTCTAATATATGAATTTATTTCGTTTTTATCTCTTTCACTTTGAATCAATGGGTTTATGTAATTTTTCTTTAAATTACTGTAAATCATGATTCTTTTTAATCTCTTTCACTTTCTGAATTAATGGGTTTAAGTGATTTGCTTAAAATATACTTGAATATAGAGATTTTTTTTCTAATATTATTGTCTTATTGTTGCATTTTATTCGTATGTTGATGATCGAGGAATATACGGAAACCATTATATAACGTATGAGGGATTTTAGTAGTTTAGTTAGTTATTTATACAAGTATTTATCTTATTGTTGAGAGTTTGATTTCCCACGTTGTAATTTTCTTCCTCTCTCATTTTTTAAAAAAATAAAATGTACGGAGTTTGGAAGAAATCAATAGTTTCGTCCATGTCATGTGTTTGTACTAAAGATCCACTTAATATGTATAAGTAATTTATTTAAAATCAGTAATCTGAAGCAAAATGAAGATAATTTAACAAGAATGTTAGATCGCCAAAAAGAATTGTCTTTTACAATTTAAAAGTCATAAACTTTAAAATTTTGGCCTTTAAAAAAAATTTGTACAGAGCAATTTAAATAAACCTACCTTCACATTTTAAAAAAAAATTATTAAAAATTCAATCTATATAATATAATTGCCAGAATTAGGATCACCTCTCATCACTTTAAGTTTGTATTATTTTCTTCTTTTATTTAATATATACCTCATGGGCATATTTTATTGATATTTTTATAAGCTGAAAAAATATTGTACCAATTAATATGGGATACTGCGTGCAACGCACATGATTAAGCTTAGTACTGCATTAAAGTGTTAAAACCCTTAGAAATATTGATCGAACTTTTAATTAAAAGATATCGCAATAGATAAAATTTTCATTCTTTTGTTTTTATACAATTATTATTTTTATTTATTTCTATCACTTTATTTTAGCATATTAGGTTTTCTATTTATGCATAACTCTATTGTGTTATAAATTTATAAAAAAATTCTCGAGTATTTTCCTTTTTGATAGTTACGGATTTTTTTACCTTATTTTATTATATTAGTTTTTCTATTTGTGGCATAACTCTATTTATAAGTAAAAAAATTTTTAAAAAATCATGAAGTTTTTATTTGGACTGAAAATTTTTTCCTTTTTGATTTGGAAGTTTTTACTTTTATTCCCATAAAAGTTCTTTCCCTTTTTAATAGTAATGTCCTAATATTCTTATACTTTCAATTTTTTTTGATTTATAAATCCTTTCACCTCCATAAAATGATTTATAATTGCATAATTTAATTCCTCAAATCTACTACATAAACATCTTTGATTCAATTTCCAACCTTGTATGTTTCCGTGTTATTCTATCTTTTTTCTTTTTATGAATTTTATGAATTTTTTATATTTTATATTTGAAAAACATAATAGTAATTGCTATGCCAACTCAAGTTGTTTATTCAAAATAATTTAATTAGATTGTCTCAGTTAGTTGAGTCTAATATTGATACTATGTTATCCCCTTAGGTTTTATATTGATGACCCATGTGATTTAGATTTTTTATTATTAATATGCTTGACATCCTTTATCTGCTCATACATTCACAAATTTCATCTATTCGGAGTAAAGTAATCTCTTCATATCATAAAATAAATTTTTATAAAATTATAAATTACTATAATTATAACTCTTGCGCACAATTTGTTTTAGATACTATTGCAATGAAATCTATGAAAAAGAATTTGAAGATGCAATATAATCTTCCGATGGAACAATCTTTAGTAATTTCTTTAGATTTCATCAACTAATCTAACATTCAATATATGCATAATATTTTACTCTATTTACTTAACAAACATGTTGATATAAGCACAAAGGTCCTTATAAATGTTTATTTGAACTTTTTTTCCCTTCATTAAAAAGATTTTACTATAGATAAAATTGTCATTTACTATTTTCTCAATTAGTTGCTATTTAATTATTATATATCTTTACTAATTTATAAAATATAAAACTCCTAATATTTAGTATTTTTAAATTGACTAAAATTTTGCTTCTTAAATCTTTTCTTATTTGAACTACATTAAAAGTCCTAACATTTAAGACATTAAAATCAATAATAATTATCTTAATTTATAATTAAATAATAATATATTATTTATTTAATTAACTAATTATTGATAATGCTCAAATCACACTCATAAAAGTATGGCCAGCGGACATTGACAATATATAACCTAACAAAGGTTGGGGTCGATCCCACGAGGAATAAGGTCAAGACATAGAATAACGTTTGTATTTTAGCTTTTAAGTTTGTTATCTCCTAGTGAAATTGTAAAAACAGAGATGTAACAATGCTGAGAATTAATTGTTGTTTATCAAGTTTATGCGAATAACTTGGGAAAGTGTTCTCCATGGATCCCATCTACTTCGGGTTTTACACTTGTGATCTATCACAATGCTTACTTGTATAAGTGATAACTAGGGTTCATCCAAACGACTAGTTCTTTCCTATTAGATGAGACTATACTCAATCACCGGATTAGGTCCCATGAACGTTTTTAATTCCAAACATTATCAATTTGTTCCAAATTAACTATCTTGCAATAGCTGACTCAAGTGATACAATGACCCATAAAGATCAAGGTTTGTTGTAATTCTCTTCTCCTAATCTCTACTTCTCTAGATTTAAGCAAGTAAAGAATTTGGGCAAGTTCCAACATTGGGCTCCGTTAAGAAACATTAAAGATGAAGAGAATACAATACTAACGTTTAACATTGGTTTAAAATCACTTTATGCAACCCTAGTTCGTTAATTTACCATGGTTCCCACAATCCTAGTTGTGAAGGTTTTAGCCTCTCATGGTTGTAAGAAAATTATAAACATTCATAGACATATACATAATTTAGAACTTACAAAGATGATTTGAAGAAAATCCACTTTCATTATTGCAGTGGAAGAACACTTCGAGAACAATGAGAAACCCAATTCAAGAAAGTTTCCCCCAAAACTTGAATAGAAAATCAACAACAATTCTTTTTCTCCAAATGTCACGGCCCAAGTCTACACCCTGGATGCGACAAGGTACTTGGAGTCATAAGTGACCCTAAGCTAACCTATGACTTAACATCAAATTGGTATCCTACAATAAGCTATAAGTGGAAGTTGTAAAAACATGACTAAATAACACTATTCTAAAAGAAGAAATATACGATAAGATACTGAAATTTATGCAACAAAGGCAAACCATATTAAAACACCAACTCTTTCTGAAAGCCATCTAAGAACTACTAATGAGTTGTTGGGACAGAAAGCCCCTAGCTAATACAAAGTATGAAATTAGGAAAGTTGAAATGGAAGCTAAGCTCTCGTCCTCGGAAGATGAGGACTCACCAATCAACAACACTGTTGAAAAATCGTCGAGAAGGAAACTATTGATGATGCTGAGACTAAAACCTGCACATGTATCATGAGATGATACAACATAGAAAATATGCATCAGTACTTTGAATATACTGAGCAAGCGAGATATAAATAAAACATAAGAATGCATAGCTGATTGATCGACATGAAATAGCCATTACGAAGTAATAAGTGCGAGATACATACGAAATAGTGGAAGAACGGACTCTGACTGATTATAACACCCCAAAAGTTCTCAAGATTTAAATCAGGAATTTGAAATGAGCTCGGTGAAAATCTGCAAAGTGCGGAACAACTCTCCTAGCAATTCGTTATAGTAACTAACGGATCGTTGTGGACAAAGGAAGTGCTTAAGGAAAGTTTCCGGTGATACCACGAGGGGAGGTATGAGTCATTGTAGGAGACAATGAGTCGTTGGAGGCAGGCGTTGTGAGATTCAGTCTTGGCTACTTGGAAGGAACGAGTTGGGTGACGACTCGTTGGTGGCTTTGCCCAGTGGAGTAGGTGAGGTCATGGGAAGGAATTTAAGGGTTGGTCTAGTGGGGACGGCAGAGGTGTTAACGAGTCGATTTGGATCAAGTAACGAATCGTCATGTCATTCGTTGGGTGGTTCTAATTTGAGGAATCGATTATTGCTTAACGCGAATGGTTTGGCCAGTCGTTAGAAGCAATGCGGCTTCGTCATGTTGGTCGTGGGTTGAGGAAGTAGGAAGCGTGCAGAAGACCGATGTACTTAACGGATGGTTACCACGAGTTGTGGTGAGTGACTCAACGACTCATGGTGAGGTCATGGTCTCAGAGATCAGCAGATTTTAAAGTTGTTCCAGGGTATTTTAGTAAAGTTCGATGCTTCGAGATTTAAAGTAGCGTCGTTTTGGTCTTCAAGGACGTTTTTAGTACGCACTTTCAAGCCTAAACCCTCATTCTCTCAACTCTCCTTCCTTTTCTCTCAAGACCAAGGATCCTCCAAAGGTTTTCACAAGGCTTCAAGGTGTAATTTAGAGTTGAATCTCTCCTACCAGGTATGCGGGTCTTTCAACAAGGATACTCTTCCACCCTTGTGCCCCAAAATGTTTTATCAAATCTAGGCTTTAAATATTCTAGAGAAGCATGACCTAGGCTTTCAATTGATGGATGATTTCTTCTATATCGTATATGAATTCTAAAATCCATTAGGATTATAAGTTAATTATAATTGTAGAATTTTTGGTTATCTTGAACTATGTGCTAGATGGTGAAAATGCATGATTATAGGATGTTGTTCATGAGATGGCTTGAAATTTATTGGGATTCTATTATTGGTTACTCGATTTATCAATAACTCAGATCCATGTATAAAATATGTGAAGATTATGAGAATTTTCCTAATAATTAGAATATATTATTTGATAACTATGTTGAGATGAGGTTAAAGTTTATGGGCTTGATCAATTGAAAGTAAATATGTATTTCAATTATGTTTCGATGGAGATGGTTTGAGTATGGTGTAGGGTATGATAATGGCCTAATTATTGCATCTTTCTCACAAATTGAAGTAAATTATGAATTGGGTCCTATGAAATGAAAATCTGGAAGCTTCTCCCATGAATTAGTTGTAAATGTTAAAGGTATGAGTTAAGTGTTTGGGCTTTAAGTAAATCTAAGTATGTGAAGCAATGTAATTATGCTAAAGTGTAAATGGGACCTATGGACCCTACATGACCCTATGTTACATGTTGAATGATATAAATTCGGAACTTGAATGTTTATTGGAAATATAATGCATGATGTGAATCTTAGATGCTCGATAATGTAAGATGTTTGAAGCAAATATTGATTTGGCACCATGGCCGATATGAATGATGATGATAAAGCTTGAGAATGATAATTCAGACTGTTGGGCTTGTTATAAGAAAGTAGCCCTAATCCTTTTCTAGCGAATGTCGTGCGATGAAACCATAAATGTTCGTGTTTCGATTAGGTGTAGTAAGAATAGACCAAATGTATAATGTCAGGGTAGTACTCCTTTTGTTCTAGTCGGCCAGGGGACTCTCCATAGCCGAGAATGTTTTCTTGGTCGGCTCGGGATTCTCCATAAGAGAATGATTTCCATTATGTTTTCAATGGGAATGGTTTTGAGTATAGAGGTAAATCTATGATAATGGCTAATTATTGCATCTTTCTCATGAATTGGGTAATTAAATTGGGTCCTATGAAATGAAAATCTATGAAACTTCTCCATGAATTCGTTGTAAATGTTAAGGTATGAGTTAAGTGTTTGGGCTTTCGTAAATCTAAGTATGTGAAGCAATATAATTATGCTAAAGTGTAAATGGGACCTATGGACCCTACATGACCCTATGTTATATGTTGAATGATATAAATTCGGAACTTGAATGTTGTGGAAATGTAATGCATGATGTGAATCTATAGATGCTCGATAATGTAAAGATGTTTGAAGAAAATCATAATTTGCCACCATGGCGATATGAATGATGATGATAAAGCTTGAGAATGATAATTTTCGAATTCTGTTGGGCTTGTTGTTAGTAGAAAGTAGCCCTAATCCTTTTCTAGCGAATGTCGTATGATGAAACCAGTAAATGTTCGTGTTTTTGATTAGCTGTAGTAGAATAGACCAGATGAATAATATCCGAGTAGTACTCCTTATGTTCTAGTCATCAGGGGACTCTCCATGAGCATGTTTCCCTTGGTCGGCTCGGGATTCACCATAGCAGAGAATGATTCCCTAGTTCAGTTGGGATTCTCTATAGCAGAGAATGATTCCCTAGTCCAGTCGGGATTCTCCATAGTGAAGGTGACTCCCTTAGTCTAGTTGGGAGTCTCCATAGTAAAGAATGACCTCCTTAGTTATGTTATCATCATGATTCGATTCAGTATGATTTAGATTTCAGTTTAGAAAGGATATAACATAATGAAATGCAAACTCAGTTACACTGATTACCTAGTACTGTGTATGCTGCTAGTTTTTAGCTTTTGGCTCTCATTAAATGTTCAGTATTTGACCCCTATGCATGAGTGTGATGATGTTTTGAGAATATGAGATCCAAAAAGAAAGATCACGTATCTATGTGTATGACTCATTGGAGGATTGTTGCATGCTAAATCGGTTATGTCAATGTACTTTGTTATTTCCTTATTATATACTTGCATATTTAGTTGTTTGTTTTCCCCCACATGCTTTCGATTACATTCCAGAAATGTGACCGCACACTATGTGCTATATCATTTCATGATATAGATCAGATTTTCGAACTCGGCCTCGCGGATAGAAACGCTCCTCCCTCCATCTCAGCGGATTGTGGTGAATCCTCATCTCAAGAAGGATGAGGTTTATATTCTTATTCAGTTGTATTTCAGTTTTTAGACTTTGAGAGTTATTTTGGAGACTGTCCCGGTAACTCATCGGTTTTAATGAGGCTTTTAGACATGTGTTCAGATTCAGTCTATGTATTTTGTTTTTTGTAGTTATGTATTTAAATATTATCTTGGATTTTAAAGTTAGCTCCGCTCAGTTATGTTTTGTCAAATGTTATATTGTTAAGTGTTAATGTATGATTATGCCATGGAGTGGAGCTTGGAGCCTCTCGAGGTTCCTTGTCCCATTACGACTAGGGTGTAAACTCTGGGTCATGACAAACTTGGTAGCAGAGCCAAGGTTTCGTGTCTAGGGTGTATGAAAGCCACGTTAAGTAGAGTCTTATTCACGGGTGTGAAGTGCACCACATATGACGGGGAGCTACGGCGTTTTAGGAATGTTCCTTTCTTCATGATTCCTATCGTGCGTAGAGTATGAAACGCTAAACAGTTCCTTCCACGACTCGTGCTTTACGCTCGCGAGATAATGCCTCGGACGAATGGAAGAAGAAATGGTAATGGCCGCTAGCAGGTACCACCAGATCTGACGAACCCAATGGATGACCATGTTACCTATGCGAGTTCCAAGCAACCCTTAATATGTTAGCACAGGCCATGACCGCAGAGATTAATCAGCAAGCGATGGATCGTGTTTCCTAGAAGTAGAATGTGGCGGTGGCAGAGTGCCGGATTTCACCGGGATGATGAATCCACCCCGAATTCTTGGGGTCAAAGGTGACGAGAGGACCCGTATGAGTTCTTGGAAAGAGATTAGGAAAGATCACCAAAATCATGGGGTGACGAGGAGTGTGCAAACTTAGCCTCCTACCAGCTGAAAGGAGTCGCATACATATGGTTTTTGTTAGTGGAGGACATCCCGAGGAATTAGAGACGAGGCCCCTGTAGGTTGGGATGAATTTACGGTGCGTTCTGAAGATTTTCCTAGGGGGAGTTGAGGAGGCAAAGGCGGCGAATTCATCAGCTTGAAACGAGAATGACATGACGGAGTCTAGAGTACGCGTCGGGAATTCACCCGGTTATCCCAGTATACATCGGAGATGGTAGGCGACCCAGAGACCCGGGTGAGGCGGAGTTCGTGAACGAGTGTCGAGACTCCTTGGTTAAAGTGCGGGGCGTCACGTTGCATGGGATATAGGCTTTCCACGTTTGGTGATATTCGCTCGACAAATGGAGGCAAAGAGGGTGAAGGAAAGGGAGGGAGAGGCCAAGAGGCCGGGATAGGAGATTTCGAGTTTTCTTCGCTAAGGATGAGTGGTGGACACTGCTCACATTCCCAGAAATCGTCAGCTGACATTTTCGATAGTCGGTGCTCCCTTACAAGCGGGAGTAAAGGAGATTACGTATCCGTTGTGTACCAACTGTGGGAAGCACCACTTGGGAGAATGTATGGCCAGATCGGATGTTTATTTTTAGTGTGGCAAGTCCGGGCCATAGCACCAGTTGTCTGAGAGAGCGAACCAAGGCGAGTAGATCCTCGACCACCTCTTAAGTAGCTTCGATAGCCCGTCGGTTCGGTAGGGTGCATCATATGGCTTTGGTGGTGGACATCGTCAAAACTGCTCCTACACCAGGATAAAGGCAAGTCGCCAGTAGTGGCCACAAGTATGTTATGAATCTTGCATTACTCTTTGTATGTTGCTAGCCTAGAACCCCAACATTGAATAAAGCTCTTTGATTGTTGTCGAGAAGAAGGTTGTCAATGTGTGATGTGGCTGTTAATGTAAGACTTGTAGTGTTAGAGGTGAAAAGGGAGTTAGGGGACAGTGAATTAGCGCCGATCTTAAGAAAGATTCAGGCCTTAGAATGATGGCTTTACGCTAAGGGGGAGATTGGTAAGTATGTGAGACTAGTTGGATCTTGAATATGATAGCGGGGAGTTCTAACCTAGGTCATGATATGTCAATCTCTCGGAGTTCGGATAACCCCTCTTGTATTTCAGTTGAAGTTAAGTTATGCCCATCCTTATGCGCAGACTCCCAGAATTTCTAGATAACCACTTCAGACAGCAATGCCGGTCTTACTTTATGAATCCTTTAGGCTTATCTTCATGTTATGAATCATTTATGTGTGTTAATTCATGTTTCCCGGTATGATCGGCTCGAACTCCGTCTCTAGAAGATGCTTAGTAGCTCAGCATACTCAGGTTATCTCATGTATGTGTTAGGTTATGGATGTTATGAATGATTCACACTCATGGGACCTTTAATTGCCGATCGAGACCAAATATCATGACTTCTTCTGAGAAAGCAATTTGAGAACGAAGGCTTAGTCAAAGTCTATCTGATTCGGTAATCGGTTAAAGGAAGAATCCTTCTCGGTGTTCCACCTAGTCCAATGTTAGATCCATTTATTTCGGGTTCTCTTGTGCCATATGCATGTTCAATTTAGATAATCAGTTACGGTGTGTAGGTCGGTCCAAGTTAGATGCTTCGTTGGTTTATTTGTGATTGATTGATTTTGGGGATTCCGGTTCTGTCCTTATCCTTTCGAGTATGTTTAGCCAACATTCGAGATTGAATGTTTCCAGGGAGATATTCATAACACCCGAAAAGTTTCCAAGATTTAAATAAGGAATTTTAAATGAGCTCGGCAGAAAATCTGCAAACTTCCTCGGAAACGACTCACCTAATGAGTTGTTATAGCAACTAACAATTCGTTAAGCGAGTCATAGGGAAATGCTTAAGGAAAGTTGTTAGGTGATACCACGAGGGGAGGTACGAGTCATAGGCATACGTTGTGAATTCCAGTCTTGGCTACTTGGAAAGAAACGGGTTAGGTGACGATTCGTTGGTGGCTTTAACAAATGCGTCGCTAAGGAGGTTGTAGGAAGGAATTTAGGGTTGGTCCGGTGGGGACGATAGAAGGTGTTGGCGAGTCGTTGGAACAATGCTGACTCTTAATGTCAGTCGTTGGGTGGATTACCAGTTGAGGAACCAGTGTACTTAACGAATGGTTTGATGGTCGTTAGAAGCAATAACTACTCGTCACGTTGGTTGTAGGTTGAGGAAGCAAAAAACGTGCAGCGGACGGTGTACATAACGAGATGGTCACCACGAGTTATGCGAGGACCAACTACTTGTGGTGAGGTCGTGGTCAGATGGCATATTTTTAAAGTTGTTCCCAGGGGTATTTTGTAAAGTTCAATGCTTCCAGTTTTAAAATGACATCGTTTTGAGCTAAGGGACGTTTTTAGGGCATTTTTCAAGCCTAAACCCTCAGTCTCTCAAA
The DNA here is from genome assembly GCA_018107945.1 of Datura stramonium. Lineage (NCBI taxonomy): Eukaryota > Viridiplantae > Streptophyta > Magnoliopsida > Solanales > Solanaceae > Datura > Datura stramonium. The sequence goes on along the minus strand of JACEIK010005449.1, from coordinate 12,791 downwards.
CTCCTCAGTCCTTTCCTCTCAAGACCAAGGATCCTTTAAAGGTTTTCATCAAGGCTTCAAGGTGTAATTTCGAGTGGAATCTCTCCTACCAGGTATGCGGGTCTTTCAACAAGGATACTCTTCCACCCTTGTGCCCCAAAATGTTTTGTCAAATCCCGATTTCAAATATTCTTGAGAAGCATGACCTAGGGTTTTGATCAACGGGAGATTTCTTCTATATCGTATATGAATTCTAAAACCCATTAGGATTATAAGTTAATTATAATTGTAGAAATATTTGGTTATCGCAGATTATGTGCTATATGGTGAAAATGCATGATTATAAGATGTTGTTCGTGAGATGGCTCGAAATTTATTAAGTTCTATTATCGGTTACTCGATTTTATCAATAACTCGTATCCATGTATAAAATATGTGAAGATTGTAAGAATTTCCCTAATAATTACAATATATTATTTGATAACTATGTTGAGATGAGGTTAAAGTTTATGGGCTTGATCAATTGAAAGTAAATATGTATTTCCATTATGTTTTCGATGGATATGGTTTGAGTATGAGGTAAATATATGATAATGGCTTAATTGTTGCATCTTTCTCACGGGTAGGAGTAAATTATTAGTGGGTCCTATGAAATGAAAATCTAGGCTTCTCCCATGATTTCGTTGTAAATGTTAAGGTATGAGTTAAGTGTTTGGGCTTTCGTAAATCTAAGTATGTGAAGCAATGTAATTATGCTAAAGTGTAAATAGGACCTATGGACCCTACATGACCCTATGTTACATGTTGAATGATATAAATTCGGAACTTGAATGTTGTGGAAATGTAATGCATGATGTGAATCTATAGATGCTCGATAATGTAAGATGTTTGAAGCAAATATTGATTTGGAACCATGACGATTATGAATGATGATGATAAAGCTTGAGAATGATAATTCATCTTGTTGGGCTTGTTTTTAGTAAAAAATGGCCTAATCCTTTCCTAACTGAATGTCGTACGATGAAACCAGAAAATGTTCGTGTTTCTGATTAGCTGTAGTAAGAATAGACTAGATGTATAATATTAGAGAAGTACTCCTTATGTTCTAGTCGTATGGACTCTCCATAGTGAGAATGTTTTCCTTGGTCGGCTGAGTTTCCATGAGAGAATGACTCCCTAGTTGGTGAGTTCTCCATAGCGGAGAATGACTCCCTTAATTTAGTTGGGACTCTATATAGTAGAGATTGAATTCCTTAGTTATGTTATCAACATGATTGAGAATTTAGTTTAGAATGGATATAACATAATGAAATACGAGACTCGGTTACATGCAATTACCCGATTGTGTATGATGCCTAGTTTCAGCTTCGACTCTCATTAAATGTTCAATGCCCGGCCCCTATGCATGAGTTCGATGATTTTTCAAAATAATGATCCAAAAAGAAAGTTCTAATGTATCTATGTGTATGTGACTCATAAGAGGATTGTTTCATGCTAAATTAGTTATGTCAATGTACTTTGTTATTTCCTTATCGTATACTTGCATATTTAGTTGTTTATGTTTTTCCCCACATACTAAGTACATTTCAAATGCTGACCGCACGCCTTTATATGCTATATCATTTCATGATATATATCCAGTATCCGGACTCGGCCGGCGGATAGATATGCTCCTCCCTCCATCTTAGTGGATTGTGGTGAGTCCTCATCTCTCGAGGATGAGGTCTATGTTCTTGTTGAGTATATTTCAATTTTCAGACTTTGAGAGTTAGTTGGGGACCTATCGACAACTGTAGGTTGTGAGGATTTCAAACATGTGTAATTAGATTCAGTCTATGTATTGTGTTTTTGTTAGATTATGTCTTTAAATATTAATCTTGGCTTTTAAAGTTAGCTTCCACTCAATTATGTTTTGTCAGATGTTATATCATTAAGTATTATGCTATGATTATGCCATGGGTCGACTTGGAGCCTTTTGGGGTTCCTTGTCCGTGATACGACACTATGGTGTAAACTCGAGTTGTGACAACGTGGTCATAAACATATCTGAAATTTGAAAAGACTGAGCGTCACGAATACTAAGAATATCTTGAAATGAGTTGTACTAACATGAGGGAGAAAAATATAACTAACATGTAACCACGTGGGCTAGACGTGGAGTCCAACGTATATCCGACCCAGAAGGCCCACTATACCTTGCCGGGATATAGTAGTTGGTAGGTATCACTGCGAGAGCCCGTTCGAGGCTAATGGCCTGTGATGGCAATGTAGTTCGAAACTTGGGTGTGCTTAACCCGATCGCTCGGTGCTAAGTCCTACTCCCGTTGGAAATCCTAACTTTGTCTGCTAAGGTGATATCTCGAATCTGTCCTAAGACTCAGTCGGGACCACTTATAGAAACGTGCGAGTTTGGAGGACCTAATAACTCAAATATAGGTGTTCTAAGACTTGTAAAAGATGCTTTATATAGAGAAACGTCGTGAGCGTCTAAAGAACAATTTGATATTGATAAGCCGAGACTATGGAGTTTTATTGAAATCCTCAAAGGACTGACTATGGTCAAGCTGATCGGTGTTGACATTTTTAATACGACACTAAGAATGCTAAATCTTAGTGAACAAGCCATAAGCTAACTTATGATCACATATACGTACTATCATGGTAAATTAAAAAGGAACTATTAGAATCAAGAAACATTCCTTATCTGGACTTTCAATTATGCAAGATTCATTCACATCACATTTAAGGATTAGGGCTAAAATACATAATCTTGGAAAAGGAATATCGATATGAATTATAGCTGGTAGAAGTCTTCAAGAATTACAAGAATTATAACAATAAGGAATTTCATAATCTAACTAAAAGAAAACCTAGTTTTAATTCTTCAATGATAGAACGGATAATGTTTCTGTAAGATTTTTGGGGCCCTACAGGCAATTCCCTTGTTGAGAATCACCGTGCCCAGGTAGAAATTTCCCTAGAAACTGCTGAAAACTTGAGAAGAATGGAAGCCTAGTCTGCTCTGGGAGAATTTATGCGAGTTCTTCGTGATTTTCTAAATGGTTATGGAAGAATGAGGGAGAGGGTCGACTAGTTGATGAGCCCTCAAGTGGCAGGTTGTACAAGTAATATAGTGGCCTTTTAAGAACCCGGAATGTCGAACCTACGGGAATTTGGACTACGGGAGTAAAACCTTCTCGAGTGTTAATTTACTGTAACTCTAAAGAATAGAAGACAACTTGATGTAAAGAAAAGTTTTTATATTTTGTAAACTATTTTTATACTAAAGTAGGAATAATTTGCAGTGAGTACGAACTATGAATGTGAGCATCTTTGAGGCTACACGAACATGTAAAGGAAATTAATCATCGATCTACGTGGTTTATCTTTTCTCGGTTGCTAGTCGGAACTTATGCCTTCAGATTAAAACTCTCGTATTTACTTAACTTAAGAATCATGAACCTTCCGCCTACATTTTACGTGATAGAAAGAAATTCATGTTCTAGCCATACAAAACCGATTCCACACTTGACTAATACGACTTTCGGAGTATATTTCTATCCTGAAGGGCAAATCCCAATTCTCAATTTTCCCAAACTAAGTAAAGATCATATCTATTAATTCACAACTTTCCAGTTTCTTTCCCTCTCGGGTGAAACCGGACTTTTTGGATTTACATTAACATTGACGGACAATGCGGTAAGAACAAGAATTAAATAGAACAACCATAGAAGAAAGATGAAACAACCGGATAATCCACAATTACATTTCAATACAATAATTCATAACCTCAGCAAGAAAGGGAATTAGCCACTCATTTGTGGATTGAACATCATTGAATGAGTGTAAATCATGCAAACAATTGAAAGAAGAAGAGGGATGAAGAAAACCTAAAGTTTTGTCCACCTCAACTGCATATGGTCTGCTACTTATGAGTCGAATAATTAAAATGAACCTAAATATTATTACCTTTTGAGACAACAAATAGGTGTTCTCTGAGAGTGTATGGCCTTTGCCATGAAGCATTACCCAAACGGAAGCTCTACGTTTGGCCGCCGGGTAATTTCTCCCAAGTGGCACGGCATGCAACTCGGAGCATGCCCAGCATGCCCGGTGCAAGCCTGGACCTTCTTGGAATGTCAAGATGCGGGAAATTAATTCCAACGTGCCACGGCTCGATCGGGGACCTTCTCTGGAAGTTCTTGAAATTATATCTCCCGGACCGAATGCATACCGCGATGGCAGCGTGTCACGGCTCCATCACGGAGCCCTTTAATCTCTTGCTTCTCCACCTGCTTCCTTGCTCGTTCCCGAGTCCATCTCCGATTCTCTCAACATGCCTCTTAGCTCCATAAAGAATGCGTTTTCCTGCAAAGCAACGCTAATCATGTTGGTTAGTATAAATCCACACTTTCCTACAATTTACATGAGAATGTACCCACATTGTTGGATAAACAAGGCAAAAACGATGCATTTGAGTATCACTTGGGCATATAAATACTAGATCCTCTACCCCACACTTAAAAATCTTGTTCGTCCTCGAACAATACTCCTATACCTCATGCAATTGACATCCCATCATGGCTGCTTTGGCTCGACACTCCGAGCTCACGGTTATATCGATTATTTTCATAACAAATCATCAAGAAAGCTTTTGTTACATGATATTATCATCATTAAAATGACATTTAACAAATCAAGACCTCCTAGACTCAAGAATCAACTCTCGATATTGGCAAACTCATGCAAATTAGTGCGACCAAGATATCCGACATGAATTTCATTCTTTCGTCAATAAGCCCTCACATCAAAAATTTCCCCCTCTTCTAAATCACATGGATAAATCATTTCATGCAGGGCATGTACACAATTTCACTCTCTCTCCCAAAGGAATTCACATGCATCGTGTGCTGACCCATAGGCCTCCAGTGTATTACTCTACTAATGTAAGGACGCGTGATGTAAGATCACATTAGGACTTAACGGTTGTAATGTCAGCTATGGAACTAGTATACTACTGGGTTAACCAATAATAGCACTAGCATCCTTAAAGCGCTTTTCAATACATCCCCTTCACATTACGGACATAATTTCTTCCTTCCTCCTCCCCTTCTTGAAGTCTTTCTTTATTTTTGTAAGCCACTTCTTTAACACACCACACTAACAAGATAAGTTTTACAACTTTATTTCCTTTAAGTCTGGCAAGTGCACCTTTGACTCTTTTTCTTTCTTTTCATCACTTTGCTTTCCTCTCTTTATTTTCTTTTCATCATTTCACTCCTTTCTTGTGGGAAAATTACATATTTTTCTTGAGCGCTTAAGAGCTTGATTAGGTTACAGACAACGAAAGAAAGGGTTAAACTTGGTTTACACCTTGTTGACAAAAGAAAAAATAGGCTAACGGCTCAATGGGCTAACTAGGATTTGACATTCGAGGTGGGTATGGAAAGGAAAAAAACTTTTGGTTAAACGAAAACGCCTACATCCTTTCCTACACTACACTTCCTTCATTTCGTTTCGTACACACAACAGGCAAGTTCTAGACACTTCACAATAGCATGGAATAACAAACCTCACTATATACACTCAATGCACATGCTCAACTCAAGACATCTTCACAGACTCTTTCAATCGACTAATTACAAGAATTCAAAATTAAGCCTCAATCACACGAATCGAATTCTATGGCCTAAGTGTCTCACATATGTACAAAAATCTGCATGCTTTCAACCGAATCATCTTTGCAGTATAAATATTATGTACAACACGCAACCAGAATTTCGTAGCCATAGAGTAGCAACATGCATGGGGTACAACACCCACACCACAAATTTAAAATAAACTACTCCTATAAAATGCATTTCCTTAAGGCGGTGGGTCATCCATCCATCATAGGGAACGGTCACTATTTACGACTTCGGTTCAATGGGACTCTTCACGGCAAAAGAACGAAAACAAACTCCGAGAAACCCAACTATAAAAATAGTTAACGAAAAAAAAAATTAAATTTTTTTTTTTTTAAAATATCGATCATTTCGACAAGAACTATTTACACACTGGCTAACAACATTCAGCAGCACACACAGCTTCACAGAAAAAAATTTACAATACAAACATACACACAAAAACAAGGTCACAATATTTTCAAACACGACCTTGATATGCGATTATATACAAAACAAGACAAGTAGCACCACCTAACTACTCCCCACCCCCACACTTAAAAATCGAACACTTTGTCCCAGTGTTCATACAATCTAAACGAAAGGTGGGTGGTGAAACTCACGATCAATCAAAGTATTCCACTTCTTCATCAGTCTTTCTTTACCTCGTCTCCCATGTACGAATCTCCACCATCGTCCTCCTCAGACTCAACATGGAATCCTCGCGATGTGTCTCCTCGTCGGTGGGGACATCATCATCCACAGGCTCCCACAAAGCCCAGGCCCACACGACATAGTGCCAGGCGTTTTCGCCAAAGGGTAATCTAAGTGTTTTGCCATAGCTCATCCTCCGTTCAGGTCTCCCGCCTATGCGTAGTTGGAGCATCTGCATCCCGAACATGCGGGCCATATGCGGGTCATCCCGAGCATGTCGCTCGGCTAGTGTGGCTTGGCCATTAGTGGTGTCGAGTGCCTTAGTCTTTGTGACATCTATGGCACGCCTCAGTAGTGGATATAATCTAGAGGCCTCTTCCTCTACCTCCGGGCCCTCGAGGCGTGGTTAGCAACTGGCCAACCCCGTACATGTGCCCTTGATCCCACAGCCAGGAGCTCTGTTCATGGCGGATATGATCACCGCCCCTACATTTATCTCAGGCCCTTTCATCGGGGCATACACCGAGCATACGCGATCTCGGGTCACATCCGTCATGTGCCCAGGAATCAACGGGGAGCAAGCAATTTTCAGCCGAGATCTGGCTTCTGTTCAATACGTGAGTAGGGCGTGTCGATGGTAGCCCCTCTCCCTTATACTGCTCCAGTAGTGCCGTCGACCGGGCTCCACACAATGTGCATCGTGTCAGGTCTAAGGTGGAGTGATATTCGGTACTGATACGTGGGCATGTTTGCATGAGTGGCATTAAGGTGGTGAGGCTCAAGTGTGACAATCTGGCCCCTTATCTTGATGGTGTAACTACGGAGCGTCGGGTTCCAATTTGCATAGAACTCCCGAATCAAGTGCGGTGCACTCCTTGGGCTCGTCAAAATGGCCCGCGGCCAGCGGTGTCAATCCATTGTACCATGCGGGGGAACTCACGTACCAATGGGTCCCTTGCAATATGCTCCTCGAGGGAAGTATTTGTTCTCCTTGTGCTTCGTGTACCACTTCTTCCCTTCCTCTCACCCGTACGGTTCCCGTATTGGCCCGGCGCTCGTGGAACGATCTTTGCTTGGGGCTTCTTGTTCCCGGTCTTAATCTCTTTCCTTCTGGCGTCCGATGTAGATGCGCCCTTTCCCTTATCTTGCACCTTTGCCGTGTTCCTCGTCAAAAAGCTGACGGTCCAATAAAGTCAATTTAAAATTAGCTTGACTAAGGTTAGGTTAGGCTCGGCTGCACCCCACACTTAGTCCTCGGCCACAAGTTCGGTACTACGGCAGAAATGTTTATTTCTAATTTACACAAATAAGAAAAACTAAAACAACTAGAACACAAACAATATTGCCTTGTGCATTCATAAATCTGACGGTATAACGCAGCCCCAGCTACTACTCGAGACTTCGCCATGACTAATTCCACAATATTACCGACGCTCACAATTTTGTACCTCACACTTGGCAATGAAAGAAAGAAAGAAAAACAACAACTATTTGATTATACAAACCTATGCCATCTACCCGTTTCTTGTATACTACAATTCCACTCCCAAAAATCCGTGGGTTCTTTCGCATATTATATAGATGATACAACAACTCATTTCACCCACATATACACAACCACAAGAAATCACAATTTCTTTCCCATTTTATGTTCAATTCCAAACCCTAGCTACAATTTTTCACAAATTCGATCAAGCATATGTTTTTATCGATTCATACCATTACAAGTATTACGAACATAAATTCAAAATCAACTTCATGAATTTAAGTTTAATTTCTACCTAGGCTAAGGTTTACTCATACCTCAGCTAAATTGAAAGAATTCGACCAAAATTGAGTTCGAGTTGATGAACATACCTTTAAATTGAAGAACGGAAAAAACTTGTAAAATTATGCACCTAGGGCCGTGACACGTTGAGGAGAGGGAATTTTTGGGAGGTTTGTCGCGAAGGGATGAAAAATGAAAATGGGAATTTGGGGTTAAAGTAGGATTTTCGGCGGGTTACCCGGTGACCCGGCGTGACCTGACGCAAATAACACTTCCAGCGTGTCACGGAGGTAACGCGGGTATCACCTCCGTGACACGGAGCCATCGCGGGCATTACGGAATTTGTAAAATTCCGAGATTTTTGCCTTCAACGTGTCACGGAGGGGGTAACGCGGGGAGCCCTCCCTCCGTGACACGAACCCTCGCGCGAGCTCCTTTGTTTTGCCACTTTAAATTTTTTTTTTTCTTACCTCGTTTTCTCCTTTGCATTCCTTAGCATTTTTTCTCGATCAGCACAAATTATATCTTACAACAAGAAATCAGTTAGAATTCCAAGGTTTAAAACACAACACAACAACAAGAAAACATTCAATAACAAGAATTATATATATATATATATATATATTTTGTCTCTTTTTATTTTTTATTTTTTTGTACAATTATAAAAACAACAATTCACGGGTTGCCTCCGTGCGGCGCACAGTTTACCGTCTCGGCTCGGCGTCGTTTAAGCTCATTCCGCCCCTAGGGTGACGGATGTTTCTCGGCTGCGTCCTCACCCTGTCCGGCTACCCTTGTTGGGGGATTTTCCCATTAACTCTCGAGACTCAAAGCCACGAGCAACATCCGCTTGCTCAAGCACCTTGATGACCGAGTTCCTCGTCTCTGACGGGAGCTTGGTGGCCTTTAGCCCATGTTTCACCTCCACCTTGTCATGTGCTCGCATAGTTAGGCAGCCTGCGGCTACATCTGTCACCTTTCCCGGTCATAAGGGCCGTCCCAAAATAAATGGGACTTCGACGTCTGGCTCAAAATTCAGCACAACAAAATCTCACGGGAAGATTAGGGAGCCGACTTGCACTTAGCACGTCCTCCACAATACCATGCGGTCTTGCCAAGGAGCGATCCGCGTTGCAAGATCCTTTGTGGGTCTAGGACTCCCTAGCCCCAACTTGAATACCAAGGTCAGCATCAAGTTAATGCTCGCTCCCCAAATCACATAATCCGCGAGCTCGGATGCTGCCCGATTGTTATTTGAATTGTGGCTCCGGGGTCTTTTTGAGCTTTGTAGGCAATCGAGTTTTGTATGCAGGAAGGTGCACTCCTCCGTAAGAGCCACCATGGCATATTCACATTAAGCTTGCTTTTGTTAGCCACGATGTCCTTTATGTACTGTGTACTTAGGCACTCCACGCAAAACATCAAGCAGAGGTAAGTTAATGTGTGCACTGTTAAGCACCTCCATGAACTTTTTGGCTCACGCTCCTCCCTTGTGTTTCTTTAATCGTTGAGACGGGGTGGAGGTCTTTACGGTTCGGCATCCTTGTTCTTCCCCTCTCATCATTTTGCTCCTCTCCCGTTTCTGCTGCTCCCGACTGTTGAGGTGGTCTTTACCTGGTTTCCACCTCCTTCGCTGCCGAACCACTCCTCGTGGTCAGCGTATTTACACACCGCTTGGGGTTGGGGTGTGTGTTTGGGAAGTCCTCCTCTAGGCACAGTGTTTCGGGCTCCAGCAAACTGCCCAAACTGATACTCAGCCTTGTAATTGTATGATTATTCTTGACCTGTTTTGCCAATTTAACATAGTCGGCCACGCAATTAAGCAGTTAGCTATCAATGTCTTCAAACTTTTATCTCACTTATTTGGAGTGATGGTGGTGGAGGAGGGGCATTGTTGTTTTTATACTTTGTGCACGATAGTTAAGTGGCCCTCTTGATTCCTCTGCATACCCTGACTACGCACTCTGTCACTGATGGTTGTTGCTACCCCAAGAAATTCGGGTGATTCCTCCAGTTAGAATTGTGTTGTTCCCATGCGGTGGTGATTGTTCCTTTGTGCATTACCGACAAAGTTCACCGGAGTCAAGTTTGCTCCACAACACTGTGAGTGTTCATTGCTTCGCACACTTCACACCAAATCTGCTTTGCTTGCATTTACTGGGAGCTTGAAACTGACTCAAGCTCATGTTGCCGAAGTGGGTGTTTAGTTGATTCTGCAAGGTAGCTATACATTGCAGCGATAGGCTAACAAACACTCCACTTCCCCAAGACTCCGGCTGCTTTCCTTGCTCCTCCCCTTGAAGAGTCGCATTCCACTCCGGATTTCCCTGCGAAATACGATTAAGCAAAATCTCCAGCTCCTAATAAGTCTTTTCTAATGCTTGTCCCAGTGCCCGAATCCGGCTTAAGATTTTTGTGTGGGGTTCCAAACATTCTATAAAAGTGTGCACCAGACACATCGTTGGAATGATGGTGATGAGGGCCGGTCCCGCAACGGCGGTTTGAATCTCTCCCAAGCTTTGATACAGATTCTCTCATTCTCTTTGTTTGAAGGCTTTAGAAATTTGACTTCTAAGTCTTTCACATTTCTGGGGAAGGAAAAGAACCGGATCAAGAACTTGCAAGATCATCCCATGTGGTTATAGAGTTCGGTGGCTCGGCTTTCCAGCCAACTTTTGGCTTCTCCAAAAGTGAAAATGGGAACAGTGTAAGCCTGACATAGTCTGTTGACACTCCAGCAGGAATGTAAGTGTCACTTATCTCCAAAATATTTTGAAGATGTTGTGGATCCTCGTGAGGAGACACATGAACTGCCAGCTTGTGTGCAGCAATTGCACCATGTTGTTTAAGCTCGAACCTCCCTCTGGCTCGGAGTTTGCAAATGCTAGGTGTGACATTACTAGCATGTGGGATTGCCACATCGCCGAACTGGCCTAGCTGCCCTTTCCTCAGGCACTAATCTTTCGCCCGCACAAGTGGTGGATACGTAGTTGCTCCGCCCAGGTGTTTGTCCCAGAGCAGCTGCGGTTTTCTTTCTAGAGCTATAGCCGTTGGCGATAGAATTGTCTTTCTGGCTCTAGGATGGATCCACCAAATCTTTGTCTCTTGCCGGTGTTCAAGCGAGTCTACATTATACGCAAAATATAGGCTAAGACCAAGTTGTCAACACTAAAAAATAAATAGCAAACTAACACTTTACGAAAAATCAAAATTTCACCAATTGCCGAGTCCCCGGCAACGGCGCGCAAAGCTTGATGATCCCTGTGGTGTATAGGTTGTACAAGCTAATGGTGGCCCTTTTTAAGAACCGGAATCTTCGAACCTACGAGGGTGGACTCTGGGGTAAACCTTCTCGAGTGTTAATTTACGTAACTCTAAAAGTGAAGACAACGGTGTAAGAAAAGTTTTTCTATTTTGGAAACTATTTTATACTAAAGTGAATATTTATAAAGTCGTCGACCTATGAATGTGAGCATCTGCGAGGCTAAAACGAACATGTAAAGAAATTAATCATCGATCTCCGTGGTTTTATCTTTTCTCCTTTAGTCTGAAATTATGCCTATGGATTAAAACTCTCGTATTTAAACGCAACTTAAGAATCATAGACCTTCCACATTTACTGTGATAAGAAGAAATTCATGTTCTAGCCATACAAAACGATTCCCACCTGACTAATACGACTTCGGGTATATTTCTATCCTGAAGGTAAATCAATTCTCAATTTTCCCAAACTAAGAAAAAGATCATATCTATTAATTCACAACTTTTCGATTTCTTGCCCTCTCGAGTGAAACCCGGAGCAGCACAGATTTACATTAACATTGGCCGGATATTAATGCAGTAAGAACAAGAATTAAATAGAACAACCATAGAAGAAAAAGATGAAACAACCAGATAATCAACAATTACATTTCAATACAATAATTCATAACCTCAGCAAGAAAGGGAATTAGCCACTCATTTGTGGATTGAACATCGTTAGATGAGTGTAAATCATGCAAACAATTGAAAGAAAAGAAAGAGAAAGGGATAGAGAAAACCTAAGAATTTTCGTCCTCTCAACTGCCCATAACCCACGTTCTTGCTCCGCAAGTCAGAATAATTAAAAATGAACCTAAGTGTTCTGTTTATACAAGTAAGAATTTTCCCGGAATAACAAGCAACGTGTCACGGAGTGCATCACGAACCTTGCCTCAAATGAGCACGGTGCAAACGCGGAGGCTCGGAATTTGGCCGCCCGGGTAATTTCTCCCAACGTGGCACGGCATGCAACGCGGAGCATGCCCAGCGTGCCACGTTGCAAACGCGGACCTTCCTTTGGAATGTCAAGATGCGAAATTAATTCCAACGTGCCACGGCACCGATCGCGGACCTTCTTTGGAAGTTCTTGAAATTATATCTCCCGGACAGAATGCATACCGCGATGGCAGCGTGTCACGGCTCCATCGTGAGCATGCCCAGCGTGCCACGGTGCAAATGCGGACCTTCACTGGAATGTCAAGATCTGGGAAATTAATTCCAACGTGCCACGGCTCGATCGCGGACCTTCTTTGGAAGTTCTTGAAATTATATCTCCCGGACAGAATGCATCCGCGATGGCAGCGTGTCACGGCTCCATCGTGGAGCTCTTTAATTTCTTGCTTCTCCACCTGCTTCCTTGCTCGTTCCCGAGTCCATCTTCGATTCCTCCCAACATGCCTCTTAGCTCCATAAAAAGTACGTTTTTC
>JACEIK010005448.1:34933-110040 GCA_018107945.1 Datura stramonium | reverse complement strand
CTATGGGTGGTGGATTATGGTGCAATTACAACTAACTATATGGAGAATTATTTTTCAGATCATGCTCCTATGCATATGGAGGCTAGGGTAGGAAATCAACAAGGGAGGAAACCATTTAGATTCCTAAATGTTTTTGCTGACACGGGAATTTTCTGACAGTGGTTAAAAGCATTTGGGGACACAGAGTTCATGAGACACATATGTACCATGTTTGGAGTAAACTTAAGATGTGTAAAGAACCACTCAAAGAATTAAAACAGAGGGAATTGGGAAGTGTGGACAGGAAAGTGGAGGATACTAAAGAGAAACTAAACAGAATTCAAAGTGCCTTATCAATTCATATAAGCCCTGCACTATTATAAGAGGAGAAAACTATGATGGTTAGACTTAATAAATGGCTGACCATTCAGGAAAGGATTTTCAAACAGAAATCGAAAGCTCACTAGATAACTGTGGGAGATGAAAGTACCAAATACTTTTTCACTTATATGAAGGCTAGAGCTAGCACAAATAGTATTGCTATTTTGAAGAATAAACATGGTGTATTGATGCAGAAACATGAGGATATTGAAAATACTTTCTTGCACTTCTGTAAAGACCTGGTAGGCTCTGCAGCTAGCCAACTACCAACAGTGGATTTATTTGTTATGAGAAAGTGTCCTTGCCTTACTTTACAACACAACAACTTATGTATAGGGATTTATATTTAATCCCACCAGTTTCAAGTTCTTAGTAGTAAAATAAGGAATTTTGGGGCACAAAAAAAGTGAAGAACCAACCGTAGAAAGAATAGGATTTAGTTAAAATAAGACTCGAACAAAAGAAAAGGATTTTAAAATAAGATAAAGATCTAGGATCCCCTTTTCTTGTGTTCTATCAGAACCTCCCTTTCTTTCCTTTTTTTTTTGAAACAATTAGATGAGGAAATTTTTTGGAAGAGCAATAAACTTTTTTTTTCTTTTTTTTGCCTTTTTTTTTATAAATGTTACTGTTCACTGCCATAATAGTGTTTTTTTAATGTTGCCGTTCGCTGCTACAGTAACATTTTTAAAAAAAAAGTTTTTTGCTTTTTTTTTCAAGAAACTCCGAAGATTATCAAGAATGGAATCTTGATAGAACCGCTCTGATACCACTTGATAACACAAAGGTTGGGAATCCCAAAATTAGAGTATGAACTTAAAACAAATGCGGAAGCAAAACTAGAAAACTAATTGAAAAGACTAAACAAGAACTAAGAGATATGGATTTGACAAGATCCAAGTAACAACGAATTGGCTATAGGTAAACCAAACGCTTTTACTTGAGAAACTAATCAAGTTTAAAATCGGATCTTGACCGCTTCGTGAGTAATGTTAGACAATAATTTGTAAGTGTATTAATCGCCTTTTAAGAATACCAAGAAGAAACCAAAGATATCAAGAAAGAAAATTATCTTACTACTATAAACTATGAACTAGTTAGGTTGCAAGATAAATCCAAAAGTAATCTGCCACAATGGTTCAAAAGAACTCTCAAATATATTAATACTAGTAAATTTATTCGCGCTCATTTTAGTAAATTTTGTCTGCATTCCGCGCGGTTTAAAAGTTAATTAATTAATTTTAAATATTTAAAAAAACAAAAAAAACATGTAATTTAATTAAAATTATAAAATTTAAATTTATATGCATATAAGTTTTAATTTTGTAAATCCAATAAATACTTATATAACTATTTGTTAGCTTCAAATACCTTTTCTCACGTATGGTTCTCGGGAATGTAGATTCTTTCACTGAATGACAACCGTAACGGATGTCGGCTCAATTCAAGGAAATTACGTGGAAGCTTTGCAGAATTATTATGAAGCTATGCGACTAAAAATTGATCCTTACGATCGAAGTTATATACTCTATAATATAGGGCTTATCCATACAAGTAATGGAGAACATTCGAAAGCTTTGGAATATTATTTTTGAGCACTAGAACGAAACCCATTCTTACCATAAGCTTTTAATAATATGATCGTGATCTGTCATTACGTCCGACTATCTCCACTTAGAAAGAAAAAAAAGAGTACCCAGAAGCACTTAAAATTAATTTCACTAAAAAGCAAGAATGTTTATAATATGAAGCAAAATGAAGTGCCATTAAGAATAAACATATTTATTTATTAACATATAAAATCATTAAGTAATAAGCTTTATTGTAAGAAATTTTTAACTTAATGGTATATGAAAATAATTATGTTGGTCACTCATCTTAAAGAAAAAGATAAATATGAATTATGGGTCTTAAATATAATAATTAATTGATTGAAAAAAAAATAGAAAAACACAACAATGAATTAATTATGGGGAATAAAATACAGATTTATACCTTATTTATAAATCTTAAATATTGTAATCGATTTTGATTGATTGAAAAGAATTAAAAAGATTAAAAAGAGGAAAAAATGAAAAAGATAAATATGAATTATGGGACTTAAATATAGTAATTAATTGATTGAAAAAATAGAAAAAGGTAATAAATTAATTATGGGGAATAAAGTGCAGGTTTATACCTTATTTATGAATCTTAAATATTGTAATTGATTTGGATTGATTGAAAAGAATAAAGAAAAAAATTAAAAAAAGATAAAAAGGATTAATTTTCAACACAGTAATTCAAGAATTTGAAATATTTAAAAAATATTAAAAAGGATTACAAGTTAATTATGCATATGGAATTGTTTGATTATTAATTTAAATTTAAATATTATTAAATTGGTGTTTGATTGAAAAGAATAAAAAATATAAAAAATTGTGTTTTTTTAAAAAAATCATTAAAAAGATAAATATGAATTAAGGGCCTTAAATATAGTAATTAATTGATTGAAAATAGAAAAAAAAACGGTTATGAATTAATTATGGGGAATAAAGTGTGATTTATGCATTATTTATGAATCTTAAATATTGTAATCGATTTTGATTGATTGAAACGGAATAAAAAAAGACTAAAAAGTAGGGAAAAATCGTAAAAGATAAATATGAATTATGGCCTTAAATATAGGACTTAATTAATTAAAAAATAAAAAAATGGTAATGAATTAATTATGGAGAATAAAGTGCAGATTTATACCTTATATATGAATTTTAAATATTGTAATTGATTTTGATTGATTGAAAATAATAAAAAAGATTAAACTTTTCAAGCAAAATATGCTCAAGGAACCTATGGTTGGGTACCCTAAGTACATACACATTCCCATGCTTCAAACAGTTGTTCCCTAGGGAGCTGTCGGAAAACTCCGTCTCCTTGCTTGGCAGGAACCATTTTTTGAGGAAGACATTCACATGATCTTAACTTGTATAGATCAAATTCTGAGGTAACCTCCAACCAATCTCTAGCTTCCCGGCTAGTGAGTATTTAAATACCCTAGCCGAATCACATCATAGGAGACATTGTTCTCCTATTTGTGGAGGTTCCACACCCAAAAAAATTCTTCATATGTTGGTAAGGGTCATTATTGGTGGAGTTTTGAAATTGGCCCTCCACTTTGAGCGTTGTGTATACGCTAACCATCTATTTTGAAAGACGTAGTATTCACCTTGGCGGAACAATAACGCTTGTATTCAACTCATTGTTGACTTTTATAAACATATTCCCCCACCTCTCCCGACAAGTAGAGCCATGATGCTTTTTCAAATAAAGCAAAAGAGAAAGAATAGGTATAATCAAACTAAATCAGTAATGCTAGATAGGGCCTATGTAAAAGTCCCCGACAATCGACGCCAAACTTTAATTGTCTTCTCAAATCTACTCCACCTTGAAAGTATAAATAATTGATGGAAATATATACCCAACTAAGATTCGAGATCTAATCCACAAGGACTTTGGGTGACGTAAATTATCAAGCACTTGTCAATTCAGATTTGATAGTTTAGAGACTACACAAATTAGGGTTAGGAGAAATATAGCTATAATTAATAAATGTAAATTGCTTTAGATTGTAATCAAATAATGAGAAGTACCAGGAAGTTTTCCAATTTTGGGTCAATTTAAATCACTCCATATGGGCAAATTGAAAATGGGCTATTGATGAACATGCAAGAAATCACTTAGGTAATCAATGAGTATCTCTAAACAACACCAATGGTGTCAATACACCTCAATTTTATTAGATTGAAGAGAACTCCCTTATCCCACTGCATATTGCCAATAGGAATTCATCCTATGTCTAGGTGAATTCATGAAACAAGGGTTAGAGCATTGAGTTATTGCTGATTGATGCTAACCCAACCTAAATTTGATCTTTCAAGCACAATAGAGGTAATTGATAGGATTAAATGACTTTCATCATCAAACACACTTACAAATTAAAAATTCAATCAAATATTTTTAAGTCTGCAATCAATTTTACCAAATTGGAGATCATTAGGATTCACAATCATATATTTGGGCTTTAGCTATCCGTAGCAAAGTGTGTGCTGGCAAGCAATTAAACATTCTTACCGATGAAATTGCAATTTGGAGAGAAAACGTGAATTGATGAATTTAAATCTTAAAATTATAAGATGGATCTACTTTCTATGGTATCTATCTATGATGAACTATGAACTATTCTATCTAAGATCTGATTTGCTAAACTATCTAAAAAAAAGAAAGAAAATACTATTTATATTAAGCCTCAAAATCTCTTAATTCATTTGTAACTGAGGTTCAAGGTGTGCAGGGATGGACCATCCATTGGAAGGACAAAATATTTTGCTTCATCGATTAAAATTGATTTTGCCAATGTAATACCCCGAAAGTACCTAAGATTAGACCTGAGATCAAAATAAATCCGAAGTTAGCTGAAAAAACTGGGAAAAAATCACAGGACAGGTGATGTAACAACTCGTGGTTGGAAACCATGGGTCGCTGTTAGCAGTTGTGGGAGGAATTGACCTCGGCGCTTGGGATACCACGGGTTATCCAATGACTCGTGGTGAGAAGTGATGACTCATGGTCACTAGTCGTGGTTTATCAGATTTTCCAGCGGATATAACGAATGGATACCACGACTCGTGGTGAGGCTCGTGGTAAGGAAAGTTCAAATTTTCAGGAAAACTGACAACTATCGATCTAACGAATTGCGAAGGAACCACGACTCGTCCCCTGCCGAGCCGTGGTATGAATCTGGGGCTAAGTTCAGGGCAGTGGATACGACGGACCGTACCATGAGTCGTGGGTTCCACCAACGACTCGTTGGTAAGTGTCCGGGGATCATTCAGTGCAGATTTTCAGGGTGATTTTATTAAGGGTATTTTGACTTTTCATGCTATGAGACCCTAAACTACATCGCTTTAACTCATGGAAGGTGGTTTTAGGGGGATAATTTATTCTAAGTCCCCATTCATGCATGCAAGAATATTGAGAGGTAATCAAAGGCATTCAAGGCTCTTCTTCAATTCTTTCAATTTCCTTCTTGAGCTTTCTGCTGAAAGTTAAGAATCAGTTGTTCCGTGTATGGCAGCTATCAATGGGTGATTTCTTCTACATCCATGCCCATCCTCTATGATTTTTACCAAATTTTATTAAAACTCATGGGGTTTTGAGATGATTTTATAAAAGTTTAATAATTTGATAATGCGTTTTGTGATTTTAGAATCTCATCATAATCTATGGATTTTGGATCAGTTTTCCTTATTTAAACCATTTATAATTTTATCGATTTTGATTTCTATGAAATTAGGCCAAATTATGCATGACCCATGATGAATTGATTTATGATTCATCTTCAATTATGATATTTACGAACCCAACATGATTTACAATTTGAATTATGGATTTAATCTATTACCCATCATGATTTTGGCGAATTTCAAGCTATATGCATGATTTACAAGTAGGTATGAACCTTATAACTTATGAATTATGTTTTGGCCGCCTCACGGACCTCGTTTCATGGCTAGTTCACGTACGTATAAGTATGTTTATGATTATCATGATTTAACTAGCCCATGAATTCATGCATGTTATACTATGAGCACTATATATGTTTTGGGACTAGTATTGAACACCGAGTAGGTTCGGGGCCTGTGTTAGCCTCGATCTCAGAATTACGTGCCACCGTAGGTATAAGCTGGGACCCCTTTCATGACTGTCCTTGGTCCAAATGGCCCTTTTCATGGTGATATCACACTTTCATGGTCCTACCCTTGGCAAAGGCACGAACACCCTCCCGACTAGGGTTATGCCGGGCTTTATGTGTGCTCATATGGGGTATGTCGGTTAAGAGAATCTCCCATTATTTTTCATGATTTATGCATGTTTATGATTATGTATATTGGCTCAAGTCATGTTCAATAAAGCTTTTCTCTTATGATCATGATTACTATTGCATTACGAATGTGTTGAAAACCTCAAAATTTCATGTTATGTTATGATGTTTATGATATGAGCATGATGTCCCACTCTTATGATAATTTATGAGTTTTATATGTTTTAAATATTCATTTTACTTACCTTACATACTCAGTATATTCACGTACTGACTGCATACTTTCCGTGCTGTATCATTTCATGATACTGGACCCACTCTCTGTGCTCATCCACCTCGCAGCTCGCCGTAGTCCGCTATCAGCTTATTTGGTGAGTCCTCATGTTCCAAGGTCCATATGTTGTGACTCTATGCTTCTTTGATTTCAAAATTTTGGGTTAGTTGGGGAGTTGTCCTGTCAACCTGTCTATCATGATTAGAGGCTTTTCAGACTACAAGTTGTATTCTAAATTGGCCATGTGTATGAATTTTGTATTGTCCTTTCTCCGTATTTATGACATGTTTGTATTTTCATGTTAAGTCTTCCACTTATGTGATTGAATTGTGATGTACGCTCATGCCATGGGTTGATTTGGGGTCTCTCGGGGCCTTTTGTCTTGTGTCTACAATCCGGGTGTACGCTCGGCCTGTGGAAAGCCAGCTTCTAGCCATCCATTTATTAGTGGACTTTCTTCTATAAAGACGGTCTGTCCTTCATGTCGTCCTTTGACTTGGCATTTTTGGTCAAGTGATCCGTCTTTCAATTGATGGTCCATCTTTCAGAAAAGACTGTCCGTCCTTCACCTTGTTAGTTGTTGACCACTTGAAAGTATTTTTCGATCAAGTAGACCCGACCTTTGAAGGTGCAGACCGTTCTTTTGGGAGACAGTCGATCCTTTGCTTTGTTACTATGCAGATTTGTGGCTTTGGACTTTTTCTCATTTTACTTGAAATATAGTATAATGAGGTCAGTTTGAATTACCTAAAGACATGAAAAACTCTAAGTAGGAAGTGAAGATGTGTTTAAACTCACGATACATCACATGATGAGTGGGTGGGCATTTCTCTAAACGTTGAGGGAACATATTGATGAGGTTTTGGTGTATCATTGAGTACTAAATTATATATGATCATGTTGTCCCAACCTATCTTGTTGAGTTAGTTCCAAAGGCTATGTGGTTTCAATAAATGACCTTTAATTGTGATTGTGTATACATGTTGAGTGGATTATAATGCTTGATTCGACTATGTAGTGGACTTGTACGTGAAGTGAAGTGTGTGTGGTCGAACTATTAGTCTAGGTGTAGTTGATTATTCGAGGATGAACAATAATTTATGTGTGATGTGGTGATCTTGGGCGTATTTATGCGTCCAATTACTATATCTTTCCCATGCTTAGCTATGTTTCGAGAATAAAAGTCATGTGTGTTGCCTTGATTTTATGTTTTATTCTTTATAATAAACTAACATACATGATTATCTATTTGCAGGTAAAAATATGCAAAGATTTGATCTAAATGGTTAGAAGAAGCAAGTGTAGATGACCCAAGATTCAAAAGGAGTCATTTTCAGAGCAAAACAAAGGTCTGCGTCAAGGACCCTAGGTAAAGAAATAAGCTGCGCGTCGCACACTTTGCACCACTTTAGAAGAGTGCAACTTCAGCCAAGGTTCGAAATGAGCTCCGCATCATGGAGCTAGGAACTCTGAGGGACTTATGTTAAGTTGATCTTGGGCATATTTACATGCCCAAGTGCTATTTTAT
Source organism: Datura stramonium (assembly GCA_018107945.1). Classification (NCBI taxonomy): domain Eukaryota; kingdom Viridiplantae; phylum Streptophyta; class Magnoliopsida; order Solanales; family Solanaceae; genus Datura; species Datura stramonium. Next base: position 102,018 of record JACEIK010005448.1, on the reverse strand, counting down.
ACTGTATTTTGAGTCATGTTTGTTAATGAAATTGATTATATTCTCATGTAATTTTATATTTATGTGTGCATGAACTAACCAAGGTGATTAGCCCTTTGTTTGTAGGTGAAATATGCTAGGAGGGGCTAAATACTAAAATGCACTAGGAACAAGGAAGCTCAGAATGAAAGGCAAAGAAGTCACATGAAGATGTCAAGAATTATGCACTGCCGTGCCAACCAGCATGCAACGCCGCAGGATGGCGGGCCAAGCAGTGTGTCATGTTGCCCGTGTCACGCCCCATGCCCGTGCCACTGACTTTCTGCGCGCGAGATGGCATGCTAGCATTGCGCCTGCGGGCTGGCTGCATTATGCGATTGCCAGTCTCCGTGTCCTATGTTGTAGCTACGCTGGGCGACGCCCAACCATGCCATGCCAAGGCCAACTTCCATGTGCATGCGCGTTTGGGCCGTGTCACTGAGCAAATTGATGCGTCTAGGTCTGTGACATGGAAAAAGTTCACCAACACCAATTTTTGAAATTTTGCACTTAATATAAATTGAACACTTAACTCCTCTTATTTTCATTATCACGATTATTTGGGAAGAACAGAAAGGAGCGATGGGGAGGTAAACGTGGAAACTTACCTAGTGTCACTGACCCAAACATAGACCCAAATCGAGACAAGGATAAGGAGCCCCGAGAACTCCAAGTCGACCCATGGCATTAACATATATCTAACTCAATCAAACCATGGAAGAATTCCACATAATAACATAGTAGAAGTCTAGCATAACATATAAACCAGAAATACATCACGAGTCTAAAGCTGAATACAATCTGTTGTCTGAAGAAATTCTCCATTTATGTCCTTACATACCTGGGTAAACTGATTTCTCAGCTAGTCTTTAGAGCCCAAGAGAGATTGATAGAAATTGATGAGGAATACTAGCTTGATCTTGGAGGAGGATTTCAATTATGCATGCATAAGAGCATAATCACTTAGGCTAGGTTAAAACCCTCTTAAAATGCTCTTTAGGAAGCTCAATAATTTCACATGAGTTAGAAGCTTAGAAAATTACAAAAATACCCCTGAAACATGTAATTAAAAGTTGACTGCCAGTACCATGGGTCGTACCATGAGCTCGTACCCACAAACAATGACTCATGGTTTCTTCTCGTTGCTAGCCAATATATTTTCCAGGCTTAATGCTTTCAAACCACGGGACTCAATACGACTCGTTGTTCGACAATAAATTGATGCCTCGTGGTTATGGGTCCCCATTACCCATACTATTATTCCACTACTGCATACAATGACTCATTGTTACCTACAACGAGTTGTACCATACCCGTACTCTAATTCTTCCATTGAACGATACCAACACTCTGCCCATAACCCTTCACACCAAACAACGAGTCGTACCTTGACCATAGGTCCAGGATCCGACACCCAATAGCTCATCACGACTCCTAACCACAAGTCATTACATCAGCCTATGACTTGTTCCATGAGTTGTTATCACTAGTTTGGAAAATTGCTAGCCCACCATGACTTCCTCCTATGACTTGTACTGAGGGAACAACGAATCATACCATGAGTCGTTCAGAGAAAAATGCAGATCTGCTGAATCTGCTACATATCTAGGCTCATCTAAGAGACTTTTGAGGTGTTACATTATCTCCTTTTGGGAATATTCATCCTCAAATATGGGCTAATGAAGTGAAAAAGATAGGAAAGAGCCGTAATTTACAATTGGAAAGCCATAGATGGAAATCATGGAGTGACTCCAGACACTGAACCGAACTAAATTCATGAAACATTCATTGATGCAATAACACGAAAGAAACTTAAAGGCATGATCTTGACATGAAACTAAATAGAGTAATAAGGAGGAAATTGGTACCATGCTAGAACTCAAGCTAGAAGGAAAATGCATCTAGTCATCATATCTACTTTGGATTCCAATGTAGCTCCCTCAACATGCTAATTCCTCCATAAAACCATCACCAAAGCTACTTCCTTGTTTCTCAACTTCCAAACCTAACGATGAAGGATCTTAATTGAAACCCTCAAGGGCAAGGCTATCCCCTTCAAACCTATGCTCTCCACTAGAACAACTAAGGCTAGGTTATCAAGGCATTTCTTCAACAGTGACCATGGAAAACTGGATGCACCGAAGCTAACCGCTGGTAGCTCCAACTCATATGAAACCTTGCCACTCACTTCTAATCTTATAAGGACCCACATATCAAGGACTAAGCTTTCCTTTCTTTTAGAATCTCATTACTCCCTTTATGGGAGACACCTTAGAAAAACCCAATCATAAACCTTAAACTCAAGCTCTCTCTGTCTAACATCCGAATAAGATTTCTGACAACTCTGAGCCATTTTCAGCCTCTCTCTAATAAGTTAAACTTTCTCCATGGCCTCATGAACTGAATATGTCCCGATCAACATAGCCTAACCTACTCAAACCATTTAATAGATGACTCTACACCTACAAAGAGCCTCAAACGGAGACATCTAAATGCTGGAGTGATAACTATTGTAGACAAATCGATGAGAGGCAAAGTGATCATCCCAAATGACCTTGAAATCAATCACACACACCTCAAGAGTCTGAATGATATGCTATGCCTGACCATCTATCTGTGGGTGAAAATATATGCTAAGCTTTACCTGAGTACTAAGTCCCTTCGAAACGATCTCCAAAACTAAACGGTGAACCGAGTATCCCTATCCGAGATGATGGACAAAGGAACTCCATGCAACGAACCAACTATTGATTGTACAATCTAGAATAATTCTCGATTGAATTGGTAGTTTTGACCGGTAAGAAAAGGGCTGATTTGGTCAACCTGTCCATAATCACCCATATAGAGTTACACTATCGCTGCAGAGGAAAGCCTGTAATGAAGTCCATATTGATCTCTTCCCTACTTCCAAGTGGGAATAGTAATGTCCTAAAGCATACCTTCAGGTCTTTTGATGCTCAACCTTTACTTGTTGGCAATTTGGATACTTAGCCACAAACTCCGCTATGTCCTTCTTCCATCTTCGACCAATAGATATCCCATAGATCACAGTACACTCTTGTGTTTGTTTGATGATAGAGAATGGAGAATCATGCGCCTCGCTCAACATCCATTCTCTTAAGTCATCTATAGCCGAAACACACAATCGGCCCTGATATCAGAGTACACCATCTCCCCCTTGGGAGAAAACCTCTACTTTCTAATTCCGAACAACTTCCTTTATCTTCACTAGGATAGGATCCTTAACAAGACCATTCTTGGCTTCCGTCACTAATGAAGCATCTGACCCATTCTGAATGATAATACCACCATCTGTAGAATCTGTAAGGCGAACCCCTAAATGAACAAGTTTATGGATATCCTTATCAACTCCTTCCTTCCATCCTCGACGTGAGACACACTATCTATGGACAACTTACTAAGAGCATCTGCCACCACATTGGCCTTGCCCGGATGATAAAGGACACTCATGTCATAGTCCTTGAGAAGCTTCTAGTCACTCTCTTCTTTGTAGCAAATTCAGTCCTTCGAGAGAACACGTATCAAGGCTCTGTGGTCCATGAAAACAATATCCACATGCACCCCATACAAGTAGTGCCTCCAAATCTTCAAAGCAAGTACCACACTGCCAACTCTAGGTCATGCGTCGAATAATCTTATGAGTCTTAAGCTGTCTAGAGGCGCACACAATGACCTACCATGTTGCATTGTTACAACCAAGACGAACCCTACAAGCATCATAATACACAACAAAACCATTTGTGCCCCTTTAGGGTCAATATTGAGGCCGGATTGAGTCGAGCCTTAGCTCTTAAAACTCTTCTTACAAACATCGTACCACTAAAATTTAACCTTCTTCTGAGTCAACTTAGTCAACGGTGCTGCAATGGATGAAAAATCCTCTACAAACCTCTTATAATATACAGCTAAACCCAAAAGCTCCTAATATCTTTTTGGGGCTACGTTTAGGCAAATTCTTCACCGCACTATCTTTTGAGAGTCCAATTGCATAACCTCACGGGACACCACATGACCCAAGAATGCTACTGACTTTAGCCAAAACTCACACTTCCTAAATTTAACAAACAATTGGAAATTCTTGAGAGTCTGCAACACAATCCTTAAATGAGCGGCATGTTGCTCCTCACTTCGATTTTATATGAGAATAACATCTATGAAAACAATCACGAACATGTCCAAATACCACTTGAACACTCGTTCATCAAATCCATAAAAGTTGCAGGTGCATTCATTAGTCCAAAATACATAACTACGAACTCATGGTAACTATACCGAGTCCTGAAAGCTGTCTTCAAAATGTCACTCTCCCTAACTCTGAGCTAGTAATAGCCGGATCTTAGGTCTATCTTTGAAAAGCACTTAGCACCCCGGCTGGTAAAATAGGTCATCAATCCTGGGAGAAGGGATACATAATTTTTGATTGTGACCTTATTCAATTGCCGATAGTCGATGCACATCCTAAGGGAACCATCCTTTTTCTGGGCAAAGAGAACTGAGCACCCCATGGGGATTTTCTAGGTCTGATGAAACCTCTTATCTAGAGATCTTTCGAACGTTTTTTAAATTCCTTTAGCTCGAGTGGAGCTATTATGTAAGGAGAAATAAATATGGGATGTGTTTCAGGGAGAAAGTCAATACCAAATTAATCTCCTTGGGAGGGACTCCTATAAGATAATCTAGAACACCTCCAGATACTACAAACAATCAAAACTAACTAAAGAGTCACCTCGGATGTAGAATTCTTAACCCGAACTAGATGATATACAAAACCCTTAGAGATCATCTTCCTAGCCTTGAGATAGGAAACAAAGTGACCTACAGGCACAACTAAACTGCCCTTCCACTCTAGGACTGTCACCTGAAAATAGGAACTCTACACGCATGGGTTCTACAATTGACTAAGGGATAAATGAAGCATGACCAATCCATATTAAATATAACATCGAAATTGGTCATATCTAACTCTGCTAAATCGGCTGAGGTGAAAATCTGAAGAATCGTGATAGGGCAATTTCTGTACACCTGTCGAGCTAGGACTGAATCACCCAAAGAGTAAAATTGAGAAGGGTTATGATAGGATTTTGGGAATGACTCTAAAACTAACAACAACATTAGGAGTCACGAAAGATAAATTATCCCCTAGATCTAACTAGGTATACACATCAAGATGGAATAATCGTAACATACCCATGACCACATTGGGAGAGATCTCCTTCTCCCCGACGAGATGATAGTGCATAGAACCTATTCTAGCACCGACTACCACCTACACTAGAAGATACCGACGGGCGAGCTACTAGAGCTACTGAAGTGATAGCTGGGGCACGACCTCTACTATCTCCCTATCTAGATGAAGGACAATAACCAAGCATATGTTTGGGCTTCCCACAATCGAAAAAACCATCAGTACCAACCAAGAACTCATCAAGGTGCTTCCGACTACACTCCCACAAGCCGGGTGTGCTCCCCGACATGCTCCTCTGTCCCTTGATCCTGACGCCCTGCCTCTCTGATCTCCTCGGGAGGTCTAGATGGAATGCTGGCTGATGAGGGAGATGGGGCTGACAAATTTTGGTGGAGCTGAGGGTGGTATCCACCACTGGATCTCTACTGAAAGTGCCCATGACTCCCTGTCCCGACCCTCTTGGCCTCTCTCTCCTTCTCCTTCATCTTCTTCCGCCTCTATCTGCAGGGCATATATGATCAATCAGGAGAAATCTATATTGTTGATCAACATGGACGTCCTTCATTCCTTGACCAATGAATCTGCTACTCCATTCACAAACTTGCTAATAAGCCCCTCGCATCAACAAACCATTCCGCAAGGCATACTTGGACAAATAAAAAACTCCAAAACATACTCCTGGATAGTTCTGTTGTTCTATTTCAAATTGACGAACTCAGTTGCCTTTGCCTCCCTCAACTCCCTAAGAAAGAACCTGTCTAAGAAAGTGGTCAGCAAACTCATCCCAGTCCACGGGAACTGCCCAACTCCCCTGTTGTCCTTCCACCGATGGAATCATGCGAGAGCAACCCCTTAGTTGGATAGGAGGCTAAGTCTGCACTCTCCTTTCCAGTCACCCCCATAATTTTGGTGATCTTTTGCACCTTCTCAATAAACTTATATGGGTTTTCATCCACCTTCGACCCAAGAAACTCAAGTGGGTTCATCCTGAGGAAGTTCCGTACTTTTTGTGTCACGACCCAAGAGTACACTCCAGATCGTAAACACGGGACAAGGAGCTCCCGAAAGACCCTAAGCTCCACTCCATGCATGAGCATACATCTAAACTATTCACATGAAGCGGAAGACTTAACATAATAACATGAAATAAAGGAAATCATGACATGAATTAGAAAAGACGACGATACAAGATTTACATATAAACGCTGACTACATACAGTTTGAAAGCCTCTAGTCATAATAGATGGATTGGAGGGACAAGACTCAACTAACCCTAACATACCGAAACTGAAAGAAAGATAAAGTCTGAACATAAGGCCCGAAATGGAGGACTCACCAACTAGAACTGAGGGGTGATAATCGAAGAAAGCTAGGAGCGAGGCTGAGCCTAAGAACCGAATCCTGTATCATACAATGATACAACATAGAAAGTATGCGGGTCAGTACTTGGAATGTACTGAGTATGCAAGGTAAGTGAAATCAACATTTAAAAACATAAGAGTCATAAGAGTAGGAAATCATGATCATAAATATTGAAATCCATAAATATATCATAAGGCTCGAGGTTTTCTAGCATTCATAAACCTGTATAGTCATAACATGAGAGAAAAGTATTTCATAAACATGTCTTGAGCCAAGGAAAAATGTAATCATAAATATGCATGAAAATAATGAGGAACAATGGGACATTTCTATAACCGACATATCCTACATGAGCATACATGGGGATCGACTTGTAAATTCCTAGTCGGAGGCCGTTCATACCTTGCCAAGGGTAGAACCATGAAAGACTTGATATCACTCATGAATACCCCTTAGGGCATAGGGGGGACAGTCACTGAGGTCCCAAACATACCTATGGTGGCAGGTATTTATGAGATTCGGGGCGTAACTTGAGCCCCGAACCTACTCGGTGTTAAGTACTACTCCCAAAACATGCATGTGCTCTTAAAATTCATACGACATGCATGGATAGTTAAATTCTGATAATCATAACATGCTTGTAAATATGTTAACTAGCCATGAAATCGGGCCCGTGAGTCGGCCAAAATCAAAATTCATGAATCGTACTCAACATGCGGGCATAGACCAATACTCGTACATGCTTGAAATACTTGAATTTATAGTAAACATAGTCATAATAACATGGGTAATTGAAAACATGCTTAAAATCCAAAAAATGGAAATCATACTTGGAAGGATCACCAATTTATGAACTTCAATAGAAATCTCATGATTGGGCACTTATGATTTTAAACTTTAGATCGTCAAAACATTAAGTAAAACAAATAAAACAGCCCAATGACTCGAAACCCATAATTTATTACTACAACGTATTCATATCGATTTTGGATAGAATCATAATTAAGTTAAGACCCACAAGAATTTAATAAATCATAACCATGGATTAGGAAGAAATTGGGCATGGTGACCAACCACCCATTCAAAACCCTACATACCTGGGACAACTGATTTCTAATCTTCTTTGAAAGCCCAAGATGAAATTGGAAGAACTTGAAGAAGGAACCAATCACCCTACAATCTCCTCTCTAACTCTTGCATGCATGAATGAGGACTAAAATGAAATAATCCTCATTAAGACTTATTTAAAGCTTAAAACGACGAGTTAGGCCTTAGATTTACGAAAATGTCCTTTATTAAAACGCAGGAAAACACTGCCAAGTGACCTAACGAGGGACCCTACCAGTCGTTGCCATGGAACGACTTGCAGGCCAGGACCCGTGAAGTCCACTGCCCAAAACACTAGGGGGACTCCCACGAATCGTGGTGTATAACCACGCACTGTGGTCACCACCTGTGACCCCTACTACCTCAAAACTCTGACCAACCCTCCAATGCAGACCACGGGTGACAACGAGTCGTGAGGTCTGACCACGACTCGTGGTCAGGCCCGTGGCCTCCTCAATCTGAGCTTGCCCATCCGGATGACCACGAGTCACATCACGACTCATGGTCACTCCTCACGATCCACCTTACTAGTCATCCTGCAACCTGATGCAAATTTTTAGTTTTTCCGTTTTGACTCTCAGGTCTGATCCTTGGGTTTCCAAAACTATATCTCCCCTTGGAATATTCGTCCTCGAATGTTAGAAACATGCAGAAAACGCAGAAACAAGCTATCACCATACACAAATACCGATTATTAAACTCAGAAAAATTGACGTGGAATGACTATCTCCGAAGAAAACTACGTAGCTGAATTGAATCCAGACATCACATATACCATATCATAAAACAAACTTGTACATATGAACTGAACATGAAAAGCCGATTAGAGGTTTAGGAAAAACCGATACCTCAAACCGAAACCGGGCCGGTAGGGAACAAATGAGGGTATTTAGCTATCATATCTGCTTGGGCTTCCCATGTAGCTCTCTCGACATGTTGATTTCTCCATAACACCTCTACTGAAGCTTACTCCTTGTTCCTTAGCCTCCCGAACGTGACGACCAAGATTGCAACTGGAATTTCCTCATAATTGAGGTTATCTCTCACACCAACGCTTGCTTACCGGAACAACTAAAGATGGATCTTCCAAGCACTTTTCAAGAGCGATACATGAAATACGGGATGAACTGAAGCTAACTCAAAAGGTAGCTCTAACTCATAAGCTACTTTACCCACACATCTCACAATCCGATATGGGCCAACATAGCGGGACTAAGTTTCCTTTATTGCCAAATCTCATTACTCCCTTCATGGGAGATAAGCAATCTCAGAAACACCCAATCATCGATCTCGAACTCAAGCTCTCTTCTCCTCACTTCTGCAAGACTTTGGCGACTTTGAGCCATTTTCATCCTGTCCCGTATCAAGAACTTTCTCCACAGCCTCATGGACTGAATCTGACTCACAAACGAAGCCTCACCGAATTTCAAACTAACCAATGGGAGATCTACATCTCCGCCCATAGAGAGCCTCAAATGGAGCCATCTGAATTATGGAATGGTAGTTGTTGTAGGAAAACTCGATAAGAGGAAAATGATCATCCCAAATATCCTTGAAGTCAATAATGCAAGCTCTCAACATATCCTCAAGAGTCTGAATAGTCCGCTCCTCCCGAATTATCCGTTTGCGGATGAAATGCCGTGCTAAGCTTGACCTGAGTACCAAGTCCCTTTTGAAAAGACCTAGAGTTGAGAGGTAAACTGAAAATTCTATCCGCTATGATGGCTGTATAACTTATGCAATCTAACCAACTCCCGAATATATAACTTGCAGCATAATCCTCCGCTGAATTGGTGGTTTTGACCAATAGAAAATGAGCAAACTTTGGTTAACTTGTCCACCACAACCCAAATGCAGTTTACTGTGTACGAGTGCGGGGCAAACCTGTTATGAAGTCCATGTTGATTTCTTCCCACTTCCAAGTAGGAATGCTGATATCTTGAAGTACACCTCCCCCGGTCTCTAATGCTCAACTTTCACTTGTTGGTAATTCGGACATTTGGCTACAAATTCTGCAATATCCCTCTTCATTCCATTCCACCAATAAATTTCCCACAAGTCATGATACATTTTGGTGGCACCTGGATGGATAGAATATCTAGAGCCATGAGCTCATGCAACATCTCGGCTCTCAATCCACCACGTTCAAACACATAGACGACCCTGGTACCGAAGCACACCATCTCCCCTTAAGAAGATCTCTACTTTCTGATTTTGAATAGCTTCTTTCAACTTTACCAATATTGGATCTTCATCCTGTTTAGCCTTCACATCCGTTAGCAAGGATGATTCTGATCCGTGCTGAACAAACACACCACTATCGATGGAATCAACCAACCTAACTCCCAACCATGCGAGCCAATGTACATCCTTCACCAAATTCTTCTTGCCTTCACCCACATGTGACACACTCTTCATAGAGAGTCTACTAAGGGCATCCTCTACCACATTGGCCTTACCTGGTGGTAAAGGACACTCATGTCATAGTCCTTAAGTAGCTCCAACCACTCCGTTGCCAAAGATTGAGATCCTTCAAGGGAATGTCATATTGCAAGCTCTGTGGTCTGTGAATACATCTACATGAACCCTATACAAGTAATTCAATTATATCTTCAAAGCGAATACCACCGCGTCCAACTCAAGATCATGGGTCTGTTAATTCTTCTCATGGATTTTCAACTGTCTGAATGCATATGCTATGACTTTCCCACGCTACATCAATACACTCCCCAGTCCAACCCTGGAAGCATCACAATATACTACGAAACCATTTGTACCTCGGGTAGGGACAATATAGGTGCTGGAAGTGAGTCGGGTCTTCACCCTGGAAACTCTTCTCGCACGACTCCGACCACTGGAACTTTACCTTTTTCCGGGTCAATCTGGGTCAATGGGGCTGAAATGGATGAGAAACCTTAACGACCTTTGGTAGTAGCCTCGCCAATGACTCGAAAGCTCCTAACTCCGAAGGGTTTACTTGCCTAGGCCAGTTTTTTACCGCCACGATTTTATGGAATCTACCTTTATACCTTCGCTTGACACTACGTGCCCCAGAATGCAACCGAATTCAACCGTAACTCGCATTTTCTAAATTTGGCGTATAGCTGGCTATCCTTGAGGGTCTAGAGGACTACTCTCGCATAGTGCTGACATGCTCCTCCTCGCTCCTGGAGTATATCAATATGTCGTCAATGAACACGATCACGAATGTGTCCAGATATACTGTCTGAATACCCTGTTCATTAGATCTATGAAAGCTGTAGGGGCATTGGTTAATCCAAAAGACATAACGACGAAGTTCATAATGGCCACAATGGGTCCCGAAAGTGGTTTTCGGGATGTCGCTCTTCCGAACACCGAGATGGTGATACCCGGTCCCGAGATCTATCTTGAGAAACATTTGGCACACTGAAGCTGATCAAATAGGTCACTACTGGATAATGGGTATCTATTCTTGACGGTGACCTTGTTCAACTGCCAATAGTCAATACACATCCGAAGAGCAAACTGCCTTTCTTTAGGACGAACAACACTCGGTGCACCCCATGGGACTTGCTCTCGCCTAGTGAAGCCCTTATCTAGAAAATCCTTCAACTGATCCTTTAACTCTTTAGCTCGGCTGGAACCATTCTGTAGGGAGGAATCGATATGGGCTAAGTGTCGGGAAAAAGATCAATCCTAAAATCAATCTTCCTCTCCGGAGGAACACTTGGTAAGTCATATGGAAATACCTAATAACTACATACCATGGGGACTGACTGAATGGTCGGTCTCGGATGCCGTATCCCTAACCCTCACCAGATGGTAAATACAACCCTTAGAAATCATTTTCCTGGCCTTAAGATAAAGAGATAAAGTGACCTACAGGTACCGCCTGAACTACCCTCCATTCTAAAGTCGCTCACCCGGAAAACCTAAACTCCATTGCCTGGGTTCTACAGTTAACAGGAAGCATAACATGGAAACAACCAATCCATGCCCAGAATAATATCAAATCAGCTCAATTCTACTAGTCTTTGGAGGTGACCTTATGCATTACTGTAATGGGACAACCTCATATACCCAGCTACAACCGAATCACCAACTGGAGTAGATACAGAATACGGTTCTGACAGAATTTCAGGACTAACCTTGAAACTACTAGATATGTGGTGTCACAAAAGACAATGTAACTCCTGGATCTAACAAAGCATAAACATCAATATGAAAGACTCGAAACATACCCATGACCACATCGGGAGAAGTCTCCGCTTCCTATCGAGAGGCAATTGCATAAAACCAGCTTTGGAGCTGCCAGCCGAACTAGTCGAAGCACCCTGCTGGGAGAGACGCAGGTCACTTGAGCTGCCGAACTAGCTATCGGGGTATGGACCCCACCACCCCCTGACCTAGTGACTCGGGTAGGAGCTCCACTACCCCCAACCTAGCTGTGGGGAAACCCGAAACCGTGTTCGGGTCTGCCACACCTGAAACAAGCATCTGAGCCCACCAAACACCTCCCTGGGTGATTCTTTGCCATAACTAGCACAAGATGGGAATGTATGCTCGTGCGCATGCTACTCTAGGCCCTCGAACCTGAGGCCCTTCTCCTTTAATCATCTCGAGGCCCGGATGGGGTAATACTGAAGATGGTACTAGTGTAGTAGACCTGTGTTGAGACTGGTAGTGAGGCCCACCTCCGGCCTCCGGCTGGGAGAACCTGTAGCTTTCACTCCTGGCCCTTTTGGCCTCTCTCTCCCTTATATGGGTTGCCTATCCGCCGGGCATAAAGTACTATATGGGGATAGTCCATATCCTTGGGTGAAGCATGGCTGTCCTGCAGTCCTGTCCAGATACTGACTACTCAAAGCAAATCTGCTCACTCGTGCCCTCTAGTCAGCCACTATCTCCGGGGCATACTTTGACAAGCGAGTGAACTCAAGTGAATACTCTAACGCCGTCATCTTTCCCTGCTTGAGATTGATAAACTCGTCGCTTCAACTCCTCATCTCCCGAGGAAAACTCTATCAAAGAAGGCCATAAGTGTGGAAGCTCGTCCCAACTGATAGGGCCCGCTCCCACATCCCTGCTATTTCTCCATTGCTTGTACCGTATGTGAGAAACCCTTGAGCTAATAAGAGGCCAAATACACACTTCATTTGCCACCCCCATAACTCCGGGTGACATTCAAGATCTCCTCGATAAACTCGTGTGGATCCTCTCCCACTTAGAACCCGTGAACTCAGGAGGGTTCATCCTCAAGAAATCCCTCACCCTTGCTACCTCTGCGTTCCCATTCTGAGGGTAATGCGCCATGTCTGATGATGAACCTGGGCAGTCATGCCCTGTGCCAGCATTTGAATCGTCGCCTCTAAACTCAACATATGGGTAGCCGGCTCGGTGCGTGCTCCGTGAATCGGTGGGGATGGCTGATGCCCATCACCATTATCTCTCTGGCGATCATTGCCATTGCCATTTCTTTGGACATTCACTCAGCGTGGAGGCATGATTTTTGCAAACGCGAATAGCACGAATTAGAAGGACGGGAAGACTTTCACCACACGACATAGATCATGAAAGATGGAAACATTTCCTAAACGCTCAGTAGCCTCTTCGCTATAGGTGTGGAGTGCTTCATACCCATGAAAAAGACTCTACTTAACGCGTTCCTTTTCAAACTCCCTAGGACATTTCAAACCTATGGCTCTGATACCAAGTTTGTCACGACCTTAGAGTACACACCCGATTGTAAACACGGGACAAGGAGCCCTAAAAGACCCCAAGTTGACCCATGGCATGAGCATACATCTGAACTATTCACATGAAGCAGAAGACTTAACATAATAACATGAAATAAAGGAAATCATGACATGAAATAGAAAAAGATGACGATGGCTAAGATTCACATATAAACGCTGACTACTACAAAACAGTCTGAAAAGCCTTCCGCCGTCATAATAGATGGTTTGGAGGGACAAGATCCCAACTAACCCTAACATACTAAAACTGAAAGAAAGATAAAGTATGAACATAAGGCCCTTGAAACATGAGGAATCACCAACTAGAACTTAGGGTGATACTGGAAGCAGGCTAGAGTGAGCCCGAGCCTGAGAATCGGATCCTATATCATAAAATGATACAACATAGAAAGTATGTGTTATACTCGGAACCCAAGGATCGCATCGAGTCAAACGGGAAAAATTTGAAAATGTTGAAGTGAAAGAGGTGACGAGTCATTAGAAGACTCAGGAGGAGACCCTACACGAGTCATCAGGTGGCTCGTGGGAAGGCTAGAATGGGCTGAGGGAGTGGAGAGGTCTCACGGGGTGTGGGAACAACTTATGGTCAGCTACCACGAGTCGTCGTCTCTCGTGGGATGAGATTGAGGGTTTCCCGAGGTCTCGAATTAAAGGTACCTAACGGATGGGACCCCACGAGTTGTGGCCAGTCCCAACGACTCGTGAGATGGGTTGTGAGTGGAGCCTGTGGAAATTTAATTAAGGGTGAGACAGTGTACTTGATGGAAGGTGACCACAACTTATGGTCACTTGTGACGAGTCGTTGGGTCACCTGCTACGAGCCCAGTTGACCTGGTATCTAGTGTACTTGACGGGCGGCCCGACGAGTCGTTGCTTGTCCTGACAAGTCGTCAGGTCACCTGGCAGTTATTTCCTGCGAGTTAGTAAGGGCCTTCTCGTAATTTTCTACACTCCTAAGACCTAAACTACGTTGTTTTGAGGTTGGGTATGTGGTCTTTAAGGGAAATCATTCATGATAAACCTCATTTGATGCATGTAATAGTAGAGAGGTAAGAGGAAAGGGGATTCAAGTGTTCTTCATGTTATTCAAGTTTCCATCTAGGGCTTTTCAAGGGAGTTAAGAATCGAGAAGTTCCAGGTATGTGGGGTTTTGAATGGGTGGTTTAGTCCTACCATGCTCAATTTCTCCCTCATTCTATGTTTGGTTATCAAGACTTGATGGGTCATAACCCAAATGCAGGTTTCTCAAAATCGGTATGAGCTTGTTGTAGCATGTCTAAAGTTACGGGTTTCAAATTGTTGGGCTGTTTTCACTCTATTTCCCATTCAATATTTGATGATTTAATCTCTAAAAGCACATGTGCCCAAATCATGGGGTTTTAGTGAAATTCATATGGTTATGGTGATTTTCAAGCATGATATGAACTTTGAATTTTAAGCATGCTTTCAGATTTGCTCATGTTATTATGGTCATGTTTCCCATAAATTTAAGCATTTCAAGTATAATTTGAAATTATGGGCACACACATGTTGCTTATGATTCATGAACTATAATTTTGGCTGAACCACGGGCCCAATCCCATGGATAGTATCACGAATTCTCAAACATGTTATGATCATCACAATTTAACTAGCCATGCATGTCATGTATGAATTTTTATGAGCACGTTTCATGTTTTAGAGTAGTACTTAACACTGAGTACGTTCGGGGCCTAGGTTATGCCCGAATTCAGAACTACGTGCCACCGTAGCTTATGTTTGGGACGGCCTTTGTCTGTCCCCATTGCCCTACGGGCCTTCAAGGAGTGATATCATGCTCTTCATGGTTCATGCCTTGGCAAGGTATGGAAGGCCTTCCGATTAGGCTTACAGGTCAGGCTCCATGTGTGCTCATATTGGGCATGTCGGTTATAGAAATCTCTCATCGTTCCTCATTGTTTTAATGCATGTATGATTATGTTCTTTCGCTCAAGTCGTGTTTTATGTTTTCCTCATGTTAAGTGACTACAATTGTGCTTATGAATACTTTTGGGAAATCTCTAGTCTTACGATATATTTATTAATTCAGTCTTTATGATCATGTTGTACTCACTCCTATTACTTTTATGTTTTAAGTATTGTTTTGCATACCTCGCATACTCAGTACATTTCAAGTACTAACCCGCATATTTTCTATGTTGTATCATTCTATAATACAGGCTCCGGTTCACTGTGTTCAACATAGCTCTTAACTTGCTCTCAGTTCTGCTCTCAGTTCTCAGTGGTGAGTTCTCATTATTCGGGGGCTTCATGTTCATTTTTTTTGTCTGTCTTTAGTTTTCAGAATGTTGGGGTTAGTTGGGGTCTTGTCCCTTCAACCCGTCTATGATGATAAAGGGTTTCAAACCTACTTGGTAGTAATCAATCAAGTTATGCCTTGAATCATGTTTTGTTGCTTCTTATATTTCATGCTATGGTTTCATTTAGTTCATGATTATTGCCAAGTCTTCTATGCCATGTGTGAATTGTTTAGTTATATGCTTATGCCAAGGGTTGACTTGGGGTCCTCGCCGCCCTCATCCCGTGCTCCAAGATTCGGTACTCGGGTCGTGGACAAACTTGTCTGTAGCAATAGGTTCAGATGTGTCCTAGGGAGTATGAAAGTCGTGTTAGTAGAGTCTTTTTCATGGTGTAGCGCGCCACAGTTATGATAAAGAGGCTATTAAATGTTTTAGGAAATGTTCCCTTCTTTCATGTTCCATGTCATGCGATGAAAAGCTCCTCCATTCTTCTATTTCGCTATTTGCGATTGCGTGAAATTATGGCTCCCAGAAGAATAAACGGAAGGAGGTTCAGAAATGATGAAGGCCACGAAGGTGGCAATGATCATGGGCATCAACAAGCCCACCTGTTTAGGAGCCCTAGGCACCAGAGCCGCCTGCCCACCGCTGGAGTTTCGTGCGGTTATTCGATGTTGGCGCAGGCCTTGACCGCTCAGGTCAAACCAACAGGCTGTTGCCCATGTCCCACAGAATGGTAATGCAGTGGCGGCTCGTTTAGAGATCTTTGAGGATGAACCCTCCCAAGTTCACGGGTTCAAAGGTGGATGAGGATCCACACGAGTTCATTGAAGGGATCTTGAAGGTCACTCAGGTCATGGGGGTGAAAAATGAGGAGTGTGTTGATTTGGCCTCTTATTAGCTAAAGGAGATCACTTATATTTGGTATAAGCAATGGAAGGACAGTCGGGCAGTGGAAGTAGGCCCTATCAGCTGAAGATGAGTTCCACATGGCCTTTCTCGACAAGTTCTTCCTGGAGATGCAGGGAATTGGAGAGCAATTGTTTGTTAATTCCCCAAACAGGGAAAGATGACGGGCGTAGATATTCACTTGAGTTCACTCGCCTATCAAAGTATTCCTTGGAGTTAGTGATGGACCAAAGGGCTTGGGTGAGCAGACGGTGCAGAGAGTAGCCAAGTATCTAGACAAGGACTCAAGAAATGTACCTATGCTTCATCGTGGATATGGACTACCCACGATATTTCTTTATGCCCAGCATATGGAGGCAGCTCATATGCGTGAGAGAGGCCAAGAGGGCCAGAACTGATAGCTACAAGTTTTCCCAGCCGAGGACAAGAGGTGGGCCTCACCAGCCATTCCAGCAGCGGTATATTACACCAGTACCATCTTCAGCCAATACCCGATCTAGGCCACGAAACAATCGTGAGGAGCAGGGCCTCAGGTTCGAGGGGTTAGAATAGCATGCCCACAGAGTGCACATTCTCATCTTGTGCTAGTTGTGGAAATAAACACCCAAGGAAGTGTTTAGTGGGCCTAGATGTTTGTTTTGGGTGTGGCGAACCCGGACACAAGCTCGTGAATTGCCCCGTGCCAAGTTAGGGGATGGTGGAGCCCGCACTCCAGCAGCTGCCCAGCAGCCCCAGTGGCATGTCCTACTCCAGTAGGGAATGACTGGTCCAGCTAAGGCCAGGGCCAGAACTGGTTTTATGCCCTTGGTTCTCGACAGAGCAGGAGACTTCTCCCTATGTGGTTATGGGTATTTGCGAGTCTTTCATATTGATGCTTGGTAGTGCTTTGTTAGATCCGGTAGCTACACTGTCTTTTGTGACACCTTGCATTGCTAGTAACTTTGGGGTCAGTCCTGAAATTTTGTTAGAACCGTTTTTTGTGTCTACCTGTTGGGAATTCAGCCGTAGTGAGGCGGGTATATAGAGTGCTCTCATTACAGTATTGCATAAGGTTAATACTCTTACAGACTTAGTAGAATTGGTTATGATTGATTTGAAATCATTTTGAGAATGGACTGGTTGTTTGCATGCTAGTGCTTCTAAGCTTAACTGTAGAACCCGAGCGGTGGAGTTCCGATTTCCGTGTGAACTAGTTTTAGAGTGGAGGGATAGTTTAGCGGTACCTGTAGGCTGCTTTATCTCCTATCTCAAGGCTCGTAAAATGATTGCTAAGGGCTGTATTCACCATTTGCTAGGGTTAAGATGCCACGTCTAAGACCCTGACCATTCAGTAAGTCCCTGTGGTATGTGAGTATCCCGAGGTATTTCCAAATGTCTTACCAGGTGTTCCTACCGAGAGGGAGATTGATTTTGAGATTGATCTTTTACCCGACACACAACTCTATCGACTCCTCCTTACTGAATAGCCCCAGCCAAGCTAAAAGAGTTAAAGGAGTAGTTGAAGGATTTGCTAGATAAGGGTTTCATCAGACCAAGTAAGTTCCCCATGGGGTGCCCTGTTGTTCATTCGGAAGAAAGATGGTTCCCTTCGAATGTATTGACTATAGGCAGTTGAACAAGGTCACTGTCAAGAATAGATAAATTTTACCCAAGATCGATGACCTATTCGATCAGCTTTAGGGTGCCAAATATTTCTCCAAGATATTCAGGTCCGAGTATCACCAGCTCAGGTCTGGGAGAGCGACATCCCAAAGACTCGGTCAAGATTCCGGTATGGCCATTATGAATTCGTTGTTATGTCTTTTGACTAACCAATGCCCTGTAGGTTTTATGGATCTGATGAACAGGTATTCAAGCCATATCTGACATGTTCGTGATAGTGTTCATTGACGACATATTAATATTCCCAAGAGCGAGAGGAGGAGCATGCCGCACACTCGAGGGTAGCAATCTTGCACTCAAGGATAAATCCGCCTATACTAAGTTTAGCAAATGTGAGTTCTGGTTGAATTCAGTTGCATTCTTGGGACATGTAGTGTCAAGCGAAGGTATAAGGGTGGATTCCAAGAATAGAAGCAGTGAAGAACTGGCCCAAAACTGTAAACCCTTCGAAATCAGCAGCCTTTTGGGCTTAGCGTGGTTACTATACCGAGGTTCGTAGAATGTTTCTCATCCACAGCCCCATTGACTAGATTGAATCATAAAAGGTAAAGTTCCAATGGTTGGAGGCTTGTGAGAAGAGTTTCCAGGAATTGAAGGCCCGACTCACTCTGAGCACCGGTGTTGACTTTAATGGAGGGCACCGAGGATGGATTTGTTGTATAGCCTGTGATGCTTCGAGAGTCGACTTGATGTATTGATGCAGCATGGGAAATTCATAGCATATGCTTCCAGACAGCTGAAAATCCACGAGAAGAATTACCCAACCCATGATCTTGAGTTGGCCGCGGTGGTGTTTGGCTCTTGAAGATATGGCGACACTAATTGTAAGGGTTCATAGGTGTATTCACTGACCACAAAAAGCTTACAATATGTGTTCACGCAGAAGGATTCACCCGGCAACGTAGGTGGCTGGAGCTACTTAAGGACTATGACATGAGTGTCCTTTACCACCTAGGTAAGGCCAACGTGGTAGCAGATGCCTAGTAGACTTCTCTATGGAGAGTAAAATGCAGTGAGTGAAGGCAAGAGGGAGCTGGTGAAGGAGGTGCATCGACTTGCATGGTTGAGGGTTAGTTAGTTGGCTCGACCGATGGTGGTATAGTTGTTCAAAACGGATCGAGTCGCCCTGGTAATGGAGGTGAAGAATAAGCAAGATGAAGATCCAACATTGGTAAGTTGAAAGAAGCTGTTCAAACTAAAGAGGAAGGTCTTCTCCCAAGGGGGAGATGGCGTACTTCGGTACCAAGGTCGCTTATGTGTTTTGAACGTGGGTGATTTAAGGAGCCGGATGTTGCATGAGGCTCACGGATCCAAATATTCTATCCATCCTGGTGCCACCAAGATGTATCATGCCTTGTGGGAAATCTATTGTGGAATGGCATGAGGGATATTGCAGAATTTGTAGTCAAGTGTCCGGAATTTCCAACAAGTGAGGATACTGAGGCCGGGAGGTGTACTTCAGGATGTCAGCATTCCTACTTGAAGTGGGAAGAGATCAACATGACTTTATAAATAGGTTTTCAACACTCTTAGACAATATGACCTGTTTGGGTTGTGGTGGACAGGTTGAGCAAGGTTGCTCATTTTCTAGCGGCCAAAACCACGATTCAACGAAAGATTATGCCAAATTATACATCCAAGAGTTGGTTAGATTGCATGGAGTTCCCTTTTCCATCATATCGGATAGAGGTACTCAGTTCACCTCTCAGTTTTAGAGATCTTTTCAAAATGGACTTGGTACCTAGGTCAAGCTTAGCACGGCATTTCCATCTGCAAACAGATGGTCAGGTGGAGCAGATATCCAAACTTGAGGACATGTTGAGGGCTTGCGTTATCGATTTCAAGGGTAAAGGATGGTACCTTTATTGAGTTTGCCTACAACAATAACTATCACTCTCATCCAAATGGCACTGTTTGAGGCTCTTTACGGGCGAAGTTGTAGATCGCCATTGGTTGGTTGAGGTCGGTGAGACTTTGTTAGTAGGTCCAGATTCAGTCCATTAGGCTATGGAGAAAGTTCAAACTTATAAGAGAAAGCCTAAAATTGGTTCAAAGTGGCCAAAAGTCTATGCGGATGTAAGGAGAAGAGAGCTTGGTGTTCGAGATCGATGATTGGGTGTTTAAAGGGTATCTCCCATGAAGGGATTAATGAGATCTGAAAAAAGGAAAACTCAGCCCCTGCTATATTGGTCTATACCGGATTGTGAGACGAGTGGGTAAAGTAGCCTATGATTTAGAGTTACTCGAGTTAGCTTCAGTTCATCCTATATTTCACGTATCGCTCTTTAAAAAGTTCTTGGGAGATCCAGCCTAGTGGTTCCAGTAAGTGTTGGTGTGAAGGATAGCCTAGTTATGAGGAAATTCCTGCTGCAATCTTGGATCGTTAGGTCCGGAGGCTAGAACAAGGAAGTAGTTTCAAAGAAGATGTTGTGGAGAAATCAACATTCGAGGGGAGCTATGTGGGAAGCCAAAGTGTAATATATAGCTAAATACCCCCATTTGTTCCTACCGACTCAGTTTCAGTTTGAGGTAATAGTTTTGCCCAAACCTCTAATAAGTTTTCATGTTCCATTCACGCTGCAAGTTTGTTTCGGCGATATGATATATGCATGATATCTGGAATTCAGTCCAACCAAGTAGTTCTTTTCGAGGTAGTCGTTCCGTTAGTTTTCGGCTTAAATGATCAATATTTGTATATGGTGATTGTTTGTTTCGGGTTTTCGCATGTTTATAACATTTGAGGGGACGTAATGTCTCAAAGGGGAGATATTGTTGGAGGCGAAACCTGGGCGGATTAGATCTCGGGAGTCAAACGGGTAAAAATCTAGAAAATATTATGGCAGTGCAGGATGAGTCGTTAGACGACTCGTGAGGAGACCCAAGAGTCATCAGTGGTTTGAGGGAAGTGAATGGGCCGAGCTGAGTCCTCACGAGTGTGGGAAACGACTTGTGGTCAGCTACCACGAGTCGTCAGGTCTCCCTGTGGGCGAGATTGAGGGTTTCCTAGAGGTTTGACCGTACATAACGGATGGGACCAACTGTCGTGGGGGCTGCAGTCCCAACGACCTGTGAGATGGCCGTGGAGCGAGCCTCGTGGGAAATTTAATTAAGGGTGAGACAGTGTACTTGACGGAAGGTGACCACGACTCGTGGTCACTTGTGATGAGTCGTTGAGTCACCCGTTACGAGCCCAGTCGACCTGGTATCCAGCTCCACGGACAGGCGAACCGATGAGTCATTGCCCGTCCTGACGAGTCGCCAGGTCACCCGTTAGGTCACCCGGCGCTTATTTCCCAAGCAGTTAGTGAGGGCCTTCCACTTCCTACGCCCAAGACCTAAACTACGTTGTTTTGAGGTCGGGACAGGGTCTTTTTAAGGGGAAATCATTCATGATAAACCTCATTTGATGCATGTAAGAGTATAGAGGTAAGAGGAAAGGGATTCATGTGTCTTCTTCAAGTTCTTCAAGTTTCCATCTAGGGCTTTTCAAGGAGTTAAGAATCGAGAAGTTCCGTGTATGGGGTTTTGAATAGGTGGTTTAGTCCCTACCCATGCTCAATTTCTCCTCATTCTATGTTTAAAGTTAATAAGACTTGATGGGTCATAACCCAAATGCATGTTTCCTCAAAATCGAAAAGGAGCTTGTTGTAGCATGTCTAAAGTTAAGGTGTTTCGAATTATTAGGCTGTTTTCACTTGTTTCATTCAATATTTGATGATTTAATCTCTAAAAGTACATGTGCTCAAATCATAGGGTTTAGTGAAATTCATGGTTATGGTGATTTCAAGCTGATATGAACTTTTTGAATTTTAAGCATGCTTTCAATTTGCTCATGTTATTATGGTCATGCTTCCATAAATTTAAGCATTTCAAGTATAATGGAAATATGGGCAATGGCCACATGTTGCTTATGATTCATGAACTATGATTCTGGCCGAACCACGGGCCCCACCCCATGGCTAGTATCATGAATACCTCAAGCATGTTATGATCATTACGATTTAATTAGCCATGCATTTCATGTAAGGAATTTTTACTGGCACGTTGCATGTTTTGGAAGTAGTACTTAACATCACGTTCGGGGCCTAGGTTACGCCCGAATCTCAGGAACCATGCGCCACTGTAGTTTATATTTGGGACCGCCTCATCGAACAGTCCTAATACCCTACGGGGCCTTTGCTGATGATGATCACGTCGCGGTTCGTTCTGGCAAGGCGATGAAC
The DNA here is from genome assembly GCA_018107945.1 of Datura stramonium. Classification (NCBI taxonomy): domain Eukaryota; kingdom Viridiplantae; phylum Streptophyta; class Magnoliopsida; order Solanales; family Solanaceae; genus Datura; species Datura stramonium. The sequence continues at coordinate 79,514 of JACEIK010005448.1, read as the reverse complement.
GCTCCCGACTTCGCTTACAGGTCGGGCCCATGTATGCTCATATGGGGTATGTCAATTATGGTGAATTGATCACGGGCAAAAATAGCATGCCGAGATACGCTTTATAACTTAAATTAGTCTTGTTATCTGCTATTTTATACATTTTTATGTGATTTTATATGAATGTGAAGATATAAAAGCAATCACCATGATTTAGGTCTTTGTTTTGTAGGTTTTGATGACGTTTGAGGAACTAATCCATGAGTTGGTGAAGTAGAGGCTTGGAAACGGAGTCTAACACGCGAACATCGGCAAAGAGGAGGCACAAAACAGCCCACCTGTGCCGGCAACGTGCCACGGCAGGCAGGCTGCGCACAATACCCATCCGCATGCTGGCAACGTACACGGCAGGCTGGCTGCGCGACATGGAGGTGTCAACGTGCTGCCCAAGCAGCGTGACACGCTGCCAACGCGGCAAGGTGCTGCCGAGAGCCGATTTTCGGGTGATTTGTGAGAGTTGGTTGCCTCCAAAGTCATGGAGGCAGTGCTCCGCGAGACACTCCGTGACACGGAGCCGTTCCACGACAGGCTAAATTAAGCACGTTCTCCATTTACTATAGCCAGGACCCCTTAGCTCCTAATTCCAGGGGGTCACGATTTTATTCTGGAAAACCTGTGTGTCAGGAGGAAGGAGAAGTGGGAGAACTTCATCTAGTTTGGCAAATTCCCTTCTCATCTACCAAACTCGTGTAAGTATGTGGTTTAATAGTAGTGTAGTAGAGATTAGAGTAGTTTACGAACATGAATGGCTAGAACCCTTCCTCTAGAGTTGAAGCCATGAAGTATGATTGTGATTTATAAAATTGTTTTGGAATTAAGTTATTGATTGTTGTTATCGTCTTGCATTCTGAATTGTTGGCCATTGTGATTGATCACCATGAAAGCATATTTGTTAGCGCGGGTGATAGCTTGAGAAAGCATTACCTAGGTCAGGACATGAGAATGTGAGGAGCATGTGTTTGTATCTCGGGGAGAGATTTTGTGTCAGGATAGAAATATACCTAACACCGTGCTTGGTTGACACACAGGGGTTATGAAAGACCAACTTGGGATACCGCCATCACCACTCAACAAAGTAGTTGTGAGGCTAAGTTAAAGTTAAATGGTTAGACGCACGAAAGTCCCTAATCGTTTCCCGTAAACCACAACATAATGATTGCCTGCGACTAGAAATTAGACCCTCGCTCACAATGATGCAGTGAGGCTAGATTGCCGTGTTTAGAGGCTCGAAAGACCATGAACATGCAATTCCAGTTATGTGAAATAACAATTGATAGTTCCATGCTTATTCCATTGCAAATCGTAGACTCGCATGATTATCTGGTTTTAACTCTATGTTGCTCCTAGGTAATTTCAGAATATTTCGTTGACCCAAAACTAGACTTAATTAACTTTAATCGAAAATGTCTATAACCACACTTTAGGTATTTAAGGTCACACTAGAAATTGATAGTTAGAGGAATGGGTCCAGTCTCTTGTGGGTTCGACAATCCGGTTCTTAAAAAGAGCTACTATTACTTGCACGACCCGTACACTTGCGGACGCGCTAGATGTGAAAAGAGTCGTCAGTGCTTGGTGCCGTTGTCGGGGACTCGGCGAAGTTTTGATAATTTTTCTATTTCGTGGTAATTTTTGAATTTCCTTAAGTGTTGAGAAATGGTCTTAGCCCGTCTATTTGCAGGTGACAGGTTTCCTGCCGAGCTGGCTAGAAATAGAGAGTTTGTGGAATCGTTGATTGAACCAGAACGTCAATCCATTTGCAAAGGAGAGTAGCTCTAGACCAAAGTCAAGAGACTTCAAGAAAAGGTACAACAACAAACCACCCGCGGGCAGCACAGTTGTCATCGGAAGCAATGGCAGACGCAGTTCGCGAAGTGCAATCCCACTAGCGACAATGACCTCTAGTATCCGTAAACCGGAGCCTGGAGGGAACTTTTGAGCTTAAATAGAACATGGTGCAACTGTTGCATTCCCAGTGGTCAATTCACCGGAATGGCAGCCACGAGGACCTGCGCAGCACTTACAGAGCTTTCTTGAGATAAGTGACACGTTTGTCCCCGCCGGCGTGTCCACAGATTATGTCCGACTGGACTCTCTTCCCATTTTCATTGTTGGGAGAGAGGCAAAGAGTGGCTGAAGGCTGAGCCACCGAACTCCATAACTTCAAGGAATGATTCTGGCTAAGAAGTTCCTTATCAGATTCTTTCCTTCGTGCAAGACTGCAGCAGAAGCCTGATGAGAACTTGTATATGGCTTGGAAAAGATTCAAGTCATTGTTGAGAGACTGTCCCCATCACCAGCAATCAAATGAAGTGCTGGCCCATACTGTAGAAAGCCTAGACCCACATACAAAAATATTACTAGACTTCGCAGCGGGTGGGCAAGCTCTGAGAAGACATATGATGAGTTGTACACTTCTCAAGGGAATGTAATTCGTACAAGGAAATCCAGAGGGTACAGCGAATCATCAAGAGGGGCAGGAAGAAGTTCAGGGTTGACAGAAGCAGATGGTTTGAATGCCTTGCCAGCACAGTTAGCTTCGTTCCAACATCAAATGATGACTCAGTTCACAAACTGAGTATGCACCAACACCAGGGCCAAATTAATGCAGTTCAAGAAGTTCCTAGTTGGTGTGAAATTTGTGGTAATAATGGGCACAACGCAGAATCTTGTGGAGCCAATTCGAAATCCATCAATTTTGTTGGGAATGCACAGGAATCAGAATTTCGAAACAACTCCAACAGAATTGGCAGGGCCACCCGACCTCTCTTTGGGTGGAAACTAGAAGCAGAATTTTATAACCTCACACTCTAGATTGTGCAATAGAGCAGATTGAGGGCATAGTAGCAGCCGCATGAGGAAACACTGTAGAAAATTATGGGAGACCCAGAATCAATTAGCAGAAATCAGGTGAGGATGGCAACAGACTTAATGAAATTAGCAGCTACCCGCAATCTTGAAAACAAGTGGGTCAAATAGCAGCTGCTCAAAACATGAGGCTGGGCAATACTAAGCGACGCGCATCCTAACCCTCGGCAGATCAATGCCATCAGTTCCTAGAAGCGGAAGGCGGAAAGCAGCTGGATGCAGTGCCTAAAGAGTTGAGAAAGGACACAAAGCAGTTGAGTTGGTAAGACCAGGACCATCCACCGATACTGGAGCAAATCAGAGTGCTGGGCAACAAGATGCGGCACCTTTATTGCAGCAAGACAAAGACCACCACCACCCTTCCCTGCGAGATTCAAAGAGCAAGGAGGAGGAATGTTTCAAAAAGTTCTTGAGAGCTTCAAAGAACTTCACATAAATTTGCCTCTTATTGATGTCTTGCAGAATGCCCATGGCATGCTAAATAATTTGAAGGACGTGATGGCTAACAAAGTTAGGATTGGTGGACGCCCGTATCGTAGCACCGACTGAGGAGTGCAGTCACAAAGCAAGGCTGAGCAAAATGCCAAAGAAGCTCAAAGACCCCGCGAGTTTTACCCTCCCCATACAAATTGGTAAAGCTGAAGTGCTACGAGCTTGTGTGATTTAGGGCAGTTAATCTAATGCCCCTATCTTTATTCAACACACTGGGGCTGGGAAATGGCAGAAGCCGGTTGATGCTGCAGTTGGCTGACAAGTCGCGTGAGTACACCTGAAGGAATCATAGAGGACCTTCTCATCAAAGTAGGTAAATTTATTATACGTGCTGATTTATTGTTTTAGATTTTCAAGTTGACGACCAGGTACCCCTAATCTGGGACGACCATTCTGGCCACCGGAGGAGCAGTGATTGACTTGAAAGAAGGGACCCTGAAGATGAGGGTCTACCAAGAAATAAACCCATCCGCACACTACGAAACCTTTGTCAAGTTAGTGTGTTGGCAGAGGATGAGTGTGGGGTGGAGGATTACACAGATGCATGGCCAAAGGCAATGTCAAGTGTTCAGCCCGTCTGTTCAAGGACTTCAATTGGAGAAGAAATTGAGAAAGTGGGAGGAACAGAGTGGGGAGGTTGTTTCTCTAAACAAGAAAAGAAAGGAGATGGTTCTCGAAAGAGAACCCAGGTATGAGGATGTCCTAAAAGGGTAGTCCACGTCATGCCAAATGACGTAAAATAAGGCGCTGCTTGGGAGGCAACCCAAGGGTACCTCAGGTACAATTTGTAATTTTTATTTGTTGTTTGATTTTGTTATTTTCATTTTTTGTTTGTTGTTTTTGGTGGAAAGTTAGGCAAAGGTGGAGGAAAGTCTGAGTACTCCCCAGAGGAGGAAGTTAGTAAGCATGGAAGAGAAAAGTGTGGGGTCGACCACCCACTTGTGTTATGGAAAAGCATGTAATTAGCTAGGCCTAAAGGCCTCAGGAGTATTTCTCACCCTCTGTAACAAATAATTGGATGCTATGAGGACATAGCATGATTTAAGTGTGGGATGAGGGGAAATTAAGGAAATTTCAAAAAAATTTTCAAAATTTAAATGCTTAATTAATTAATTAATAACTTTAATCTTGAATTGTTAATTGGAAAATTTTGGAAAAATTTGAAAAATTCAGTGAGTCAAGCATGACTTACCACCTGTTGGTTTTTCTTTCTGCTCTTTTCCGACGGGGGGGTCTTTGAACCGAAGAATAAAATTTTTATTTTTTTCTTGTCTGTATATAATGTTTTTAGTCGTTGTTAGGGACTGTTTCCGACGATGGATGGATGACGACTGTCTTGAGGAAAATTAGTCGATAGATGTCGGGTTTTTGAAATTGTAGCTAATGGATGCTTGATGTTCTTGTTATGTGCTAGATATGATTGTAAGATGCAAGTATGTTCAGTGTTGAAGCATGCAAGTGTATAACTCGTTGAGACACTTAGGCTTGTGAATTTGACTCAATATAATTGAAGCTTAATTTTGAATTCTTGCATGAGCTGAGTAAGAGTCCGCTGAATGTGTCTTGAATTGAGTGATGTGCCATGAGTGTAAGGTTTTGAGTATTCTATGCTATTGTGGATTGTCTAGGAACTTGCCTGGTGTGTTTATAAAACGAAATGAAGGGATGTGAATTGTAGGTAGATTTGATTTTAGGCATTTCTTTGAATTAACCTACTTTTATCCTCGTTTTACCTACCTTGAGAAATTAATCCTAGTTAGCCCCGTTGAGCCTTGAGCCTTGAGCCTATTCTTTGATAGCTGCAACATGTTTAACTTTTCTTCATTAACCTTGAATTTGACCCAAAGCTCCTAAGCGCTTAAAGAGGAAAAATCTAAAAGAGTAAAGGAGTGAGAAGAATGAAAAGAAATGAAAAGTAGCAAGTTGTAGTTGAGAGAAAGGGACAAAGGTGCACTTGTAAGAAAGTGGCTGATCATTATTAAGGAGTAAGAAAACAAATTCATTAAAAATTATTTATAAAACTCCTTACTAATAACCAAAAGTGCCTAAATAAAAGGGAGAACATAAGGAAAAGAAAATGAAAAGAGAAAAAGGGAAGTAAGGGAAGGGAAGTTCGCAATGAGGGCGTGGATGTATTAAAAGCGCTAGGAAAGATAGTCACACAATGGGCCGTAATAGTACCTACCTGTACCTGAGTTACATTACATCCTAAAAAGTCCTACTTGATCTTACATTCATACATCCTCAAATTAGTGGAGTAAAACACTAAGGGCAAGCTTATGGGTCATGACATGATGCATGTGAATTTTTTGTGAGAGCGAGTGTAATTCTATTTATGTACCCACACATGTTGTGATGTAAAAATTATTTTTGCGTGCGATGGGGTAACTCTCTTTCCGTGAGGGCACATGTTTAATGAAGGATAAAATTCATGTGGGATTCCTTAATCAGTTGATTTGCATGAGTTTGTGAAGATTGAGAGTCGATTCTTGAGGTTAAGAAGTCTTAACATAGTTGTATTTCATTACGGTGATTAAATTGTGCATGTCATTTTTAAGCTTGTATCTTACGTAATCATTATAGCCGTAGATTGAATTAACTTGCTAAATTAGTTATGTGGGAGTCTCCATATGTATGATATGTAAAAGGTTGTTCGAGGACTGAACAAGGCTCTAAGTGTGTTGTGATCACGGGCAAAAAATAGCATGCCCGAGATACGCTTTATAACTTAAATTAGTCTTGTTATCTAAGTTATTTTATACATTTTCATGTGATTTTATATGAATGTGAAGATATGTGCTAACCAACATGATTGGTCTTTGTTTTGTAGGTTTTGATGACGTTTGGAGGAACTAATCCATGAGTTGGTGAAGTAGAGGCTTGGAAGGGAATTAACACGCGAACGCCGGCAAAGAGGAGGCACAAACAGCCCACCGTGTGTCGGCAACGTGCCACGGCAGGTAGGCTGCGCACAACAGCCCACCTGCACGTTGGCAACGTGCCACGGCAGGCTGGTTGCGCGACATGGAGGTGTCAACGTGCTGCCCAAGCAGCGTGACACGCTGCCAACGCGGCAAGGTGCTGCCGAGAGCCGATTTTTGGGTGATTTCCAGAGAGCTTTCGCGTTGCCTCCGTGTCACGGAGGCAGTGCTCCGCGATACACCTGTGACACGGAGCCGTTCCACGACAGGCTAAATTAAGCACGTTCTCCATTTACTATAAAATAGGGACCCTTAGCTCCTAATTCCCAGGGGGTCACGATTTTATTCTGGAAAACTACCTAGGAGTGAAGGGAGAAGTGGGAGAACTCAGCTAGCGTTTGTCAAATTCCCTTCTCATCTACCAAACCCGTGTGGGTATGTTTAATAGTAGTGTAGTAGTATATTAGAGTAGTTTTATGAACATGAATGGCTAGAACCCTTCCTCTAGGGTTGAAGCCATGAAGTATGATTGTGATTTTATGAAATTATTTCCTAAATTAAGTTATTGATTGTTGTTATCGTCTTGCATTCTGAATTGTTGGGTTGCTTTTATGATTGATCACCATGAAAGCATATTTGTTAGCTTGGGTAATAGCTTGAGATAGCATACTCTAGGTCAGACATGAGAATGAGGAGCATGTTTGTATCTCGGGAGAGATTATTGTGTCAGGATAGAAATATACCTAACACCGTGCTTGGTTGACACACGGGGTTATGAAAGACCAACTTGGGATGTCACATCACCACTCAAAGAAGTAGTTGTGAGGCTAAGTTAAAGTTAAATGGTTAGACGCACGAAAGTCCCTAATCGTTTCCCCACAAACCACAACATAATTGATTGCCCGCGACTAGAAATTAGACTCCTCGCTCACAATGATGCAGTGAGGCTAGATTGCCGTGTTAAGGCTCTAAAGACCATGAACATGCAATTCCAGTTATGTGAAATAACAATTGATAGTTCCATGCTTATTCCATTGCAAATCGTAGACTCGCATGATTATCTGGTTTTAACTCTATGTTGCTCCTAGGTACTTTCAGAATATTTCGTTGACCCAAACTAGACTTAATTAATCTTAATCGAAATGTCTATAACCAATAATTTTAGGTATTTAAGGTCACACAGAAATGGACAGTTAGGAGGAATGGGTCCAGTCCTCAGTCTGACAACGCCCTTAAAAAGAGCCACTATATTACTTGCACGACCCGCATTAATTTGCGGACGCGCTCGATGTGAAAAAAAGTCGTCAAGTTTTTAATACGCCGTTGCCGTGGACTCGGCGAAGTTTTGATAATTTTTCTATTTCTGTGTAATTTTTGAATTTCCTTAAGTAAGTGAGAAACTCTGGTCTTAGTCTGTCTATTTGCAGGTGACAAGTTGTCCCGTCGAGTCAAGGAAATAGAGAGCTTGTGGAACCGTTGATTGAACCGTAACGTCAAATCCATTTGCAAAGGAGAGTAGCTCTAGAGCAAAAGCTGAAGAGACTTCAAGAAAAGGTACAACAACAAACCACCTGCGGGGCAAGCACAGTTGTCATCAGCAATGGCAAAGAAGACCAGTTCGCTAAGTGGCAATCCTACCATGATTTAATTGATGTCTAGTATCCGTAAATCGGGCTCCTGGAGGGAACTTTGAACTTAGACAGAACATGGTGCAACTGTTACATTCTAGTGGTCAATTCACTGGAATAGCACATGAGGACCCGCTGCAGCACTTACAGAGCTTTCTTGAGATAAGTGACACGTTTGTCCCCAACCCATGGTCTCGACAGACATGTCCGACTGACCCTCTTCCCATTTTCATTGTTGGGAGAGGCGAAAAAGTGGATGAAGGCTGAGCCACCGAACCTGGCGCGAACTTCATGGAATGATTGGGCTAAGAAGTTCCTTATCAGATTCTTTCCTTCAGGCAAGACTGCAAAGTTGCGAAGTGAGATACTCAGCTTCGCGTGCTTGATGAGAACTTGTATATGGCTTGGGAAAGATTCAAGTCATTCTGAGAGACTGTCCCCAGCAATCAAATGAAGTGCTGGCCCATACCTTTGTAGAAAGTCTAGACCCACATACAAAATATTACTAGACTTCGTAAAGGTGGGTGCCTGGAGAAGACATAAGGGAGCTGAGTTGTACACTTTGTTGAATAGAATTGCACAAGGAAATCCAGAGTGGTACAGCGAATCATCAAGAGGGGCAGGAAGAATTGCACAAGGACTTCACATATGATGAGTTGTACACTTTGTTGAACAGAATTGCACACAGTTATGCTTGAATCATGTTTTGTTGCTTCTTATATTTCATGTCACGGTTTCATTTAAGCTTCTTGATTATTAAGCTAAGTCTTCCGCCTTATGTGAATTGTTTAGTTATATGCTTATGCCATGGGTTGACTTGGGGTCCGCTGGCCTCGTCCCGTGCTCCACGATTCGGTGTACTCTTCGGGTCGTGATAGTATGTGGTCAGTACTTGAAATTTACCGAGTATACCAGGTAAGTAAAATCAACGTTTAAAAACATAAGAGTCAAAGAGTAGGACATCATGATCATAAACACTGAAATCATAGATATATCATAAGGCTCAAGGTTTTCTAAACATTCATAAACCTGTCATAGTCATAACTTGAGAGAAAAGCATTTCATAAACATGTCTTAGCATAGAAATGTAATCATAACATGCATGAAAACAATGAGGAACAGTGGAAGATTTCTATAACCGATACCCCATACGAGCACACACATGGAGCGGCCTATAAATCCCTAGTCGAGAGGTTGTTCATAATTTTGCCAAGGGTGGAACCATGAAAGGCATGATATCACTCGTGAAGACCCCGTAGGGCATAGGAGATAGTCACTGAGGAGGTCCAAACATACCTATGGTGGCATGTAGATATGAGACTTGGGGGGCGTAACCTGGCCCCCGAACCTACTCGATGTTGATACTACCTCAAACATGCCTGTGCCATAAAAATCTGCTACATGACATGCATGGCTAGTTAAATAGTGATAACTGGTAACATGCTTGTAAATTCGTAAGACTAACCATGTAATCGGGACCGAGTCGCCAAAATCATAAATTATAATCGTATTAATAACATGTGGGCATAGCCCAATACTCATACATGCTTTAAAACTTGAATGTATAGTAAACATAGTCATAATAACATGGGTAATTGAAAACATGCTTAAAATTCGACAATGCATATCATACTTGAAGGATAACCATATTTATGAACTTCAATAGAAACCTCATGATTGGGCACTTATGATTTTAAACTTTAGATCGTCAAACGTTAAGTAAAACAAATAAAATATCCCAATGACTCGAAAACCCATAATTCTAGACATGCTACACTGTCATGATATCGATTTTGGAAGAATCGTGCAAATGGGTTGGTGAACTGGCAAGAATTCTTAATAAATCATAACCATGGATTAGGGAGAAATGGGGCATGGTGTAATTAAACCACCCATTAAAAACCCTACATACCTGGGACAACTGATTTCTAATCTTCCCTTGAAAGCCCAAGATGAAATTGGAAGAACTTGAAGAAGGAAACCTTGAATCACCCTAAAATTTCCTCTCTAACTCTTGCATGCATGAATGAGGCCTAAAATGAACTAATCCCCCTTAAAAGAACCTATTTAAAGCTTAAAACGATGTAGCTAAGCCTTAAGACATTAGGAATTACGAAAGCACCCTTATTAAAACGCAGGAAAACACTGCCATGGCTCCTAACGAGGGACCACGAGTCGTTGCCAAGGGGCACGACTAGTGGCCGTGACCCGTGAAGTCCACTCCGCCCAAAATACTCAGGGGGACCCCCACAAATCGTGGTGGCTAACCACAACCCAGTGGTCACCACCCGTGACCCCTACTACCTCAAAAAATCCCTGACTAACCCTGCAATGCAGACCACGAGTGACCTCATGAGCCGTGGAGGTCTGACCACACTCGTGTCTGTGCCCGTGGCCTCCTCCGAGCTTGCCTGAAATTCTTCTGACCATAAGTCACATCACGACTCATGGTCACTCCTCACGACCTACCTCACGAGTCATCCTGCAACCCACGCGAATTTTCAATTTTCTCCATTTTGACTTCTCTTCGGTCTGACTTCTGGGTTCCTGTGGTATAACATCTTGCCGCCGCCATTCCCATCTCGATGAACATGGGCCACTGTCTGCTAGTTGACCTAAGAAGTCATGGCCAAGGCTATCATCTAAAATGCCGCTTTGAACTCGACATGAGTGACCTGCCGGGCAAGGGATGCGATGGAGTTGGTGGCTGGGTGACCCATATCCATTGCCATTGCCATGGCCATTTTTGTTGCCATTTTCCTTCCATTGAACTTCGTGGTTGTCACGACCCAAACATAGACTCGGATCTAGACACGGAACCTAGAAACCATAAATGGCCTAAGTCGACCCATGCCATGAACATGATAAATAAAGATCAACATTAAGCGAAATTGATAACTGAATTCTGAAATAGCGGAAGTCTTAATAACATAACGTCTAGCCAATGGAAATATTGTAACACTGAGTCTGAAGCTGAATATACAAATCTATGTCTGAAAAGTCTCTACTAACTGATGAGATGCTAAGACAAGCTAACAAATATCTCTAAGTCCAATAACCGACATAATGATACAGAAAGATAGATGTCCTCGGGAGGATGAGGACTCACCCAAGGCAGGGTCTGAACTTGAATGGTGCAGGACTAACAACGTGGCTAAGTCTGATCGCTAGGAATTGTGTCATGAAACGATACATCATGAGTATGCGGCCGCATTTGAAATATACTTCTGATATGCAAGGTATGTAAAACATGGAATAAGTATAACTGAAATCATGCATATTAACATAAATCATAACATCATAAGAGTAGATGATGACATGCTGATATCTGAAAACATGAATAGTCATAAACTGGATCTCATAACTGAATCAAATGAGTGAAAGCTGAAACTAAAATCGTAGCGTGCTGATGAATTGACTGGGTCAAACTCAAGCTAAAATATAATATCATAATTGATAAACCTGCATAACTAAGAACATGAGGAACAATGGGAGACTCTCCATATAATCGGCACCATCATGATAGAGCTTACGTGATCCCAACTATTACACCTAAGTGGGTAGAGTAGCATAGTCTTTGCCAGGGATAAGGGTGCTACCATGATATCGATATCAAGATGAAGGCCCTTTTGGGGGCAGGGGAAACTCACAAGGGAGGTCCCAATGTAAATGTGAAATCATGTTGGAGTGTGTGGTTTGAGACTAAGTTTTTATGAACTCGGTCTACCTCGGGTGCTAGACACTACTTTCAAAAAACATGCAAGGCAGTCACTGGCACTTTTCAACAAAGCTGAAAGTGGGAGTATACACCTAAAACCATATGGTAAGCTAATTTTTGTAGAACTAAAACCGAATCATGAATTCATGCTTAATCTTAGTGGGATTACCCAAAATCTGAAGATCATGCATACTTGAAATAGACTTCACTAGATAAAATAATAGATTCATATATGGGTAATTTGTAAACATACATGCATGCTAGATATTTCATCATACTCGAAATCATCAATCATAAATTAGACTTTTCATAAACTTGCATAATTGGGCATAATTTTGTAAAACTTGAACTCATGATTTTATAATCAGAATATGTATAAAAATCTGCCCATGATTCATTGAACATACTTTAAAACACAGAGGGAATTGACCCATAGACAATTTGTAGCACTTATGGAATTAGATTGAAATCCCTTTTTTATCATAATTTAAATTGGAGACTTAATTCATAAAATTGGAGAGATTTATGAGCATGAGAGTGAAAGGAACCTCATTCATGGCCTCACATTCTTGGAAAAACTGAATCTACACTTGCCCTAGAAAGCCCAAAGGATTTGGAGAAGAACCTGAAGGGTTCTAGGTTTGATGTTTGAATTGAGAGGTCTAGACTTGCATGCATAGGAGGAAATGGTTTAGAATAGGTTTAACCCTCTTAAAACTCTCCTAATAGAGCTTAAATGACGTAGTTTAGGGCTTAGGAGCTTAGAATTTTTGAAATTACCCTTACTTAAATAGCAGAAAATTCACTTCCGCCAGGTGTCACGACTCACACCTCAAGTCGTACCTCAATACCACGACTCGTGGTTACCATCTGTAGTCATCACCTGCTTTGTCCCGACTTTTTGAAACTTTTCACGGATCAAACCACGACTTGTACCACCAACCAACGAGCCGTTAGATCCACCTGTGATCACTGCCCAAGATCCTCAGTGCTTTCTCACAGGTGCAGGCCACAACTCAAGTTATTTCACACTATGAGACATACTCCTGGACTCGCCTTCAAAATTTGAAACACAAGAGATCCATTATGACTACTGATCATGAGTCATATCATCAACCTATGACTTGTGGCTTGCTCTCATATTTCACTCGTCCAGCTCCTCCATCCTTCTAACAAATCGTGCATCGCCCCGAGGTTTCCCACAATGGATCGCATAAATGACTCGTACCTTCACCAGGGGGCACTCAGTCCTCAAACTATGGTCTGTCCTATGACTTGTAACATGATCCCATGAGTTTTACCTTGACTCATTATCATTGAACTCCTCTTACAGATCCTAACCACAAACGCTTCCTACGAGTCATACCTTCTCGTCACAACTCATACCACGAGTCATTCTATGAAATTTTTTTCCTTTTCTACATAACATATTTCAAATCTCAGGTCTAGTAATAGGAACCTTTGGGGTATACTAGGTGTAGAGGTATATTTCTTCAAATGCATTTAGCACAGTTGGAGGAATAGAGAGATAATTCATCGCACGACATGGATCATGAAAGAAGGAAAATTTTTCTAAACGTATCGTAGCCTCTTCCCCATAAGTGTGGTGCACTCACACCCAGCGGGGAAAGACTCTACTTAATGCGGCTTTCAGAAACCCTAGGACACCTAAACCCTTGCTTTGATACCAAGTCGTCATAACCTGAGCTGAGACCCTAGACCAAGAGACGGGACCTAGAACCACGAACGGCTCCAAGCTAACCTATTGTACATACATAGCATGACTTAAGAGCATAAACAAATGAAAATTAAAGCATAAATATGTCATAAGCGAAAGTCTGCATCTCATAAGGAAAAAGCATAAATACAACTCTACAATGCTGAACTTGTCTATACATGATAGTCTAAAAATCCTATACTACTACGACGAGCTGATGGGAAAACACCACCAACTAGCTCATAGGTTTGAAACTGAAGGACATGATAAAAACATAAAACTGATAAGGTCCCCGGAGAATGAGGAATCACAAGGCTAGGAAATAGTTTCGACTGGTTGAAAATGAGCTATCGGTGAGACTCTGTTAATCACCCGAACTCTATATCATGAGAGTATTCTAAGGTAAGTAAAACATGCTAGTAAAATAATATTCTGAAATCATGAGTATAAATCAAGAAAGTTCATGAGAGTAAGGAACACATGCTAAAAACCATATATCTAGGATATACGTGATCATAAGCTATTTATCATAAGTTGAAAATATATCACCTATATATTGAAATAGAATCATATAAATTTCCATGCTTGAAATCATAAGGGAAAACTCATAAACTGATCAATGGGTCAAATATTCTATAAAACAAAATATCATGTTTAACATGAGTAACTGAAAACGAGGAACAATGGGAGACTTGTCATAACCAACAACCACCATGTATGAGCGCATGGTGAACCCACGCTCGCCCACATAGAGACAACCATCCTGGCTGCCCACAGGGCAAAAGAATGAATGAGGTGATATCACGGGTGTGCCCTCGAGCGGGGAAACACTCTCTGAGAGGTCCCACTAAGAATATATCCTATGTTGGAACATAGCTCAGACTGGAGCCATTCAAACCGCTGGCCTACTCGGTGCTAGACACTATTTTTGCAAAAAAAAAAAAAACATGCATATTGCCCATATAGTCATATTCTCAAAACATAGCTGAAATTAAATATTGGGAGTCTAGACTCTAAAACACTTTCATAAATCTTGTAAGCCTTAACTAAAATCATGATAAACATACTCAACTTGCATGGGCTTGCCCAAATCATAGAGTCATACATATTTGAAATAAGCTTTGTAATTCAAAGTCATGAACTCATAAGATAAGAATTAATAAAACATTCATGCATACTAAATAATTTTATCAGTACTTGAACTGTACCATGTAAGCATAAATTTTTATAAATCATGCATAATAGGACATATTTCTCATAAACTAGAAATCATGGTTTAATAATGTCACGCCCCCACCTTGGGAAGCATGACCGCACCTGGTGCCACACTGGGCACCATCTTAAACTATTAGCTGCTTGCGCACTGCCAAAGCTAACAGCAATTCAAGAAACAGACCAATAAGACTGACAAATGCGTCTTCGCTGACAAGGCTGTGTAGCCACCTGTAACGAAAATAACTAACCAACAACAGGCAATAGAAGGGATCCCAAAAGTGGACGACAAGGCTTCTATGTTGTCTAGTTATAACAGAAATAAAGACAAGCTACTATACTAGGCCTCACACAGCCAACACACAAAGCATAACTGATTAAGGCCCCACATGGCCAGCATACAACTAACTAACTACGACCGTAGTCTTCAAGCCTCTAAGAGTAGAAATAATGGTCGGACAGGGCCCCGGCCTACCCACAATGCTATATGGCCTGAAATACAAAATCTCTACAACCTGGCAACTCCGAATGAAAGGAGCTGACTCAACTGCGGACTCTGAACAATTGTTACTGAAGATCCTCAACCCTGTCTATCTAAAACTCGCAGGCAAGTAATGAAGCGCCCATATCTCAAGTGTCAGTACAATATGTATTGAATATACAAGGCAGTAAATAAGCAGAATGAAAGTGGTGAATACTGAAGGTAAGTAGAAAGGAGAGGAAGAAAGATTAACCAGTAAGCTGGCTTATTCGTAAACTGCGTCTAGCAAACACTACACATACATAAGCGATTACCGCATAATCATATATTCATAAGCTATAGCCAGCGTACAAGAATGCAACAATAAGAACCTAATATGGCCCCCATAAGCCTGAAAGGTAAACTAGCACGGAATAACCCACTCTAGGCCCCAACAAGACTTGGTGAGTGCACTTCAATCCATATACTCCCTAACTAGGTTTTGATGACTTATTCTATAGACAACCTACCAGTCCCCTGGGTCTTTGCAACTGAGCCCACTCGGCCCCTGATCTGTAGCTGTAACTGAGTCCGGTGGACTCGATATCTGCACCCCGGGCACCAGGCTCGATGGGGGTGTGGTGCCGATATGACATGTAATAGTCCAGCCACATGGAATGGACTATATGAGGACCCGACCCCATTTTCGTCCTCACGGACGGCATGCCGCTCTTCTGAGAGACGTCATCTCGCCCTTGGCAAGCGTCGACACAGCTCAGTAACCCTGGGGTGGTCATGGATGGCCTTAAGTGAGGGCAACCCTAACCAAGGTGTTGTACCAACATCTCAATATAGCCACTCAAAGGGCACTGGCTCTAGGCCTAATGCCACCGCTGCTCACCCCTGCTGATAGTCTATAAGGCTACTAGCAGGCATGCCGTGCGCCTGTCTCTGATAAGAGGATTCTGATAGTAATCATGATCTCTAATAGTTTTGGACTGAATAAGGGCGAGATCTGGAGTGGTTCAAATGATACTCGTATGTCCTGCCCGGACATCTATAACTCATAATAACTGCAGGGTCACGAATGAATGACTACTCAGTTCCTCTATTTAGGACAACTGTAGGGCTGGTACTGGCTTAACATGCTCCTAAGCGATCGGCGCCTAACCTCCAATAAAAGCTTACTGACATTTTTAGTCCGGGAGGGTAGTGATGTACTACACAGTGTTGGTACTTTAGACCCTATCCTGGTATGGTCCACCTTATATGACATTTCTGGGCGATTCCTAGCTTTAAAGAGCAAGTCTACCTAGACTTAGCCGTTCATGGCAATTTGTACCCAAGTGGCTTCTAAGAATAGGCTGGGTAGCTGACTCGCCGTTGTCCTGCTAATAAGGTTCCTCTTCTTTAGGGTACCCATGTGTCTATTTAACCTGAACTATTGGACTACTTTCTGGGTGATCTGCCGGGTGAATGCTAATTCAACTGGAACTGATAGTTACTGCTAGTATGTAACTAGATGACAGGTTGTCACTCAGCTCACTAGACAACCTTTGGCTACTGAACCTCCGGTATGGCCTTCCTATCTAGATTTCTGGCCTGGGGAGTAAAGGTATGCCAATGGCCTCTGGGCGTGCTTTTCTAGCTACACAGGCGCCAAATTAGTAGTGATATCACCTACTGCGCCTATACTGGTCAACTTACAAACTCAGGCTCGATAACTCTCATGAGCTTCTAAGGTTTAGGCCTGGAAATAAACTTAAAATTCTACTAATACAATGTACTAGAGAATTGAAGAGTTTCTATGATGCTTCTAGCGCGTACTGTACTTATCCCGTCTTTCCCGATGAGGAATACTGCGGTATACCCATATACGTTTTCTAACAGCTAACCAGAGCTTATATAACTGTAATCTACTTGATAGAAGCTAATCACAACATATCTACTCTTTATGTACCAGCAACGGTTAATTTCAACATGCCCAATCACAATCTAATGGTGGCAACTATCTACAACATATGGAATCGTTACTCTATTCAAAACATAAGTCATATAATGTTGTACGATGAGAATACTTGCCGAGGGTTAGGCCTTACATACCTCAATTTTCGTTTCCTAAATAATGCCTGAGTTTCCTCTTGTATTCGCTAGCTCTCTTCAGCCGTAGCCGTTATACTGGGAGAAAAAGACTAATTTCAATACCAAATTGGATGTAAATTGGATAACTTTCGATATTAATATTGACTATACTAACTTAGCGAACACGCTGGAAAACGACATTTCCCAAGAATGAAGGAGAAATACTACTTGAAGCCTGTGATCATATAGAAACTAGTTTGAAGCAATTTCTGACAACTTTGACTCAGGAGAGGTTACGATTTGCCGGGCGTATTTCACGAAAATAACTCCGTAGTAATGTTCCTCACAGGCTTAAACTTTACACCAAGTTAATTTGAGTTTAGGCAGCGTTTGGTAGCGTAAACAGATGAGAATTACCTAAGGCGTGTTCCTCTTCTTTGGTCAGTGAATCTGTTAAAATTGAAATGAAACCAAATGAAAATATTGAAATTATATAAAAACATGGGCGGTGGGACACGGGGTCCGTGGCACGAAACCCATCCTGCCGATTTATGTTCCACAACGCCCAACGCACCAGGGAGGGGGTCCGGAGACACACCCCTGTTGCGGTCTGCTCTGGCCTTCTTCCCGCACGGTCCCGATTCCACGCTCATTCGATCTTTCGCCCTTACTCGTACGCGCCATACTCTAAAATTCTCAACTAACGTATGAATAATGAATTAAATGTTAGGAACTTATGGGGCACAACACCCTCCCCTTAGGAACATTCGTCCTCGAATGTCGTTTTAGCTCACGGGGATTTAAATCCTTTAACTACTATCCTGGAGAAATTTTGACAGAATCTCCCCTGTAACTTGGACTATCTCAAAACCCTGGAAACGCAGAAAGTTCAAATTACGTACTTCACATAACACTATAACAACTGTTTCTCAACAAAGTTGTAGTCAACTGAGCAATATATGTAACATAGTCATAGAACAACAAATGAATCAATAATTTACCTCAACTGCATAGTCTGGGCTATGCCTGAAATAAATGAGGATATCCGGGATCTCATGTCTTCCTCAGCTTCCAGGTCACCTCTTCTTTATTCTATTCCCTGCCACAGTACTTTTTAACTGAGGCGACATTCGTTCTTAATCTTCGAACTTACTAACCTAGTATGGTAACTGGAACCTCTCTATAGGTTAGTTCCTTAATAACTTGAGCATCCTCAATAGGACACAACTTGGGGTGGGTCTCTTGTAGGTATTCCACAACATTGACATGCAAAAGATTGAATGGACCAATTTTAGTTCTGAAGGCAGTCCTGGCTCATGTGCCACTTTGCTCGCTTTCGAAAAGATACAATATGACCAATGAACCTAAGGCTAAACTTGCCTTTTCTCTAATTCTCGTAGCTTCCCTTCATCGGTGAAGCTTTTGTGATACCAACTGCTTTAATCCTTAACTGCCTGTGTTGCACATTAGGGTAAAAATTTTGACGACCTTGAGCTATCAGTACCCATTCCTTGATAAGTTTAACTCTTTTCTTCTGCCCATTTTAACATGCCTGGGTTTGCCAACCTCCGATTTATTTGCTTTAAGTCATCATACAGGGGGTTTCCACTTTTATAATGGACCTCTAGAGTCTGAGCTGTATATTCTGCTTGGCCACCTGTTTGGGTACGAGGAACTGTGCTTAAGTTGACATATGTCACGCTCTGCTCTAATGTCTTTCCTAAAACTTAGTCATAGATTGTGTCTCTTTGTCAGAGCTTGCCAACATTGGGGCTCCACGCACTCCAACTACTTCTGGGGTATTTAACTTGGCATAAGTCTTAACCGCGACATAATTTTATCTGGCGAGACACAAATGAACCTCACTAGCCTCTCTATACCGGCTCAAGTGAAGTCAAATTGCACTTGTTATGAGATAATCTTTTGACTGTATCCAGGCCACCACCTTTCCACCCCTTCGCACATGAACACCTCCTATATTGGCCCGCCCATTTCCTGCTATCTTGTCTCTTTTTTTTGGGCCTTTCACTAGAGCTCTGTTGCGCGATTCAATGGTATCTTTTGTCTTCCCATGCCATCAATAGGTCTCTCTTTTGAATCTCGTTGCCTTTTCATTAAATTTGAAGTATGGTATGCTAATCCAGTTTTGCTACCCTTTGAATATAGAATGACCTCTAGGTCTTATACTTTCAACCTCTTTTCTTTATTATCCTGAGGGCCATGACTCCCTACTGGGCCTTGTTTCCATGTTCTAGGTTAAAGTCTCTATGTCGGTACCCTTTACTCCACAACTGGCGGAGATATTACAAAGAGACTAAGCTATAACTTCATTATCTCTGCAACTGTCAATCTGATGCTTAGTTTTCAAAATCTAGCAATGGTCCCGTACTTGTCAATTTGATTCAACCTGGGGTGATTCTAGTTTTCCCACATTAGATACTTGTGTCGTTCCTCTTGCTCCCTTGGATCGAGCTAAGAGGTTTGTGCCTCCTACCTCATAATTGTCAAGGATGTTACTGATCAGGTCTACTGACCTGTATCCCTTCTTACTCACACTTGGGATTATTTTGTTCATATGATCCCTGTCCTTTCGGTATCACAACCAGTCAATAACCATTATCTCGGCAGGTATGTCCTGCCGTCATTAGCATGCTACAACGGGATTCAACTCTTTTTTACTTGAGCTTTATTATTATCGCGGGTTCATCACTGTTGGACTCTCTCATACACACTCGAGTGGCATTGACAATCTTAAACCCCTTCCTGGTTTACTACCGTAAGAATCTAGATAACTTGTAGATATTAAGGGCCGTAACTACTCTCTAATCCTCCCTGAGGCAACAATTCTAGCCCTCCTTGATTATTCATTCTAAGCACCATAGAACTGATACTTACGCTTTCTACTATACTGTAAGAACAAGCTAGTGGAAAATAACCCTATCTTACTATGGTAGGACTGATGTATCGAACCCACAATACCCGAAGATTTGGAGGTAGGAATCTTGCAATTTCCACCTTCTTCACACTTCTCAGATAATTCAACATCAACTGTTGCCCCTGGCTATTTCTAAATATCTAGTAGGTAAGCCAACTTATATGTACATATATACTATACTCCTAACCTCCTATTCTGAGGATGTAGGGAGAACTAGGGATGGCACTGGCATATTTATCACATCATAAGGTTACTAGTACCGGGAAGATACTGGCGAGATCAAGGGCGTCTGCTCGTCCTTAGGGATGACTGTCTCCGAACTGTGGCGCCTCACCGTACCTCCTCTTGCTGTTGTAGTTATCTTGTACTGGCTGGTGCCTGTCTTATATCAACATTGTCCTAGACAGACATAAGAAGGAAAGCATAGGGACTCAATCCTATACAATTCTGTTCTTATAGCACGATCTGAGAAGGAGGGGTAACCATACTATCATGCCCTAGCTCTGCTCATAAAATGTGGTGCACAACACATTTATAAGAAGGACTCTACTAGAAACGGCTTGTAGACTCCTTAGGGATACGAATGCTCTGATACCAAGTTTGTCACACCCCACCTTGGGCATGACTGGCACCTGGTGTCATGACTCGCAACTAATTGACCTGAAGCTAGGCTTATGCACGTCTAGTGCTAGCCTGCGACTCAATTCAAGCGAAAACAATGGGCTATATCTCTGTTGTAATGTTTCGGCCGATAAGGCCGTATAACCACCAAACGAAAACAGCTAACCAACAAAAGGCAATAGAAGGGATTTATCTGGCCGGCTAAGGACAATTCACGTTGTCTAGTTATAACAGAAATGAAGACGAGCTACTATACGAGGCCTCACACGTCTAACACACGAAGCATAACTGATTAAGGCCCCACACAGCCAAATATACAACTAACTAACTAACGACTGTAGTCTGCAAGCCTCTAAAGTACAAATAGTGGTCGGGACAGGGCCTCGGCCTACCCACAATGCTATATAACTGAAATACATAGATATCTACAACCCGTCAACCTGAATGAAAGGAGCTGACCTAACTGTGACTTGAATAATTGCTACAGAAGATCCTGAACCCTGTCTGTCTAAACCTGCAGGCAATGCAGCGCCCATATTCGGGCGCGCACAATATGTACTCAATATACAAGGTGCAGTAAATGAGCTGAATGAAAGCGGTGAAATACTGAAGGTAAGTAGAAAGGAGAGGAAGAAAGATTAACCAGTAAGCTGACTTATTCGTAACCTGCGTCTAGCAAACCTACACATACATAAGCGATTACCGCATAATCATATATTCATAAGCTATAGCTAGCAGACAAGAAATGTAAAATAAGAACCAACTCTGCCCCCATAAGCCCGGAAGGTACAACCAACACGGAATAACCCACTCAGGGCCCCCATAAGCCTTGGTGAGTGAACTTCAATCCATATACCCCTAACCAGGTTTGTATGACTCTACTAGTGCTATAGCCAACCTACCAGTCCCATGGGTCTGCAACTGAGCCCACTGGCCCCTGATTTGTAGCTGTGTCCGAGCCATGGACTCAATATCTGCACCCCGAGCACCAGGCTCGATGGGGGTGTGGTGCCGATATGGCATATAATAGTCCAGCCATGGAATGGACTATATGAGGACCTGGGACCCTATCTTCGTCCCTCACGGATGGCATGCCGCTCTTTTGAGCGACGCTATCCTGCCTCGGCGGGTGTCAACGCAACTAGTAACCCTGGGGTGGTCATGGATAGCTCCTAAGTGAGGGCAACCCCAACCAAGGTGTTGTACCAACATCTCAATCTAGCCACTCAAAAGGCGTAATTACTGGGCCTAACGCCACCGCTGTTCACCCCCGAGGATAGCTGTAAGGCTGCTAAAGGTGCATGTCGTGCGCCTGTCTCGATCAGAGTGATCCTGATAGTAATCATGATCTCAATAGTCTGGACTGAATATGGCGAGATCTGGAGTGGTCTAAATTATAGCTCTCTGTGGCGTCCTGCCCGTACATCTATAACCATAATAACTGCAGGGTCACGAATGAATGACTACTAAATTCCTCTATTTAGGACAACTGTAGGGCTGGTACTGGCTTAACATGCTCCTAAGCGATCGGCGCCTAACCCTCCAATAAAAGCTTACTGACATTTTTAGTCTGAGGGTAGTGATGTACTACACAGTGCTGGTACTTTAGACCCTATCCTGGTATGGTCCAATCTTATATGACATTTCTGGGCGATTCCTAGCTTTAAGAACAAGTCTACCTAGACTTAATAGTTCATGGCAATTTGTACCTAAGTGGCTTCTAAGAATAGGCTGGGTAGCTGACTCTACCGTTGTCTGCTACTGTTCCCTTCTTTAGGGTACCCATAGGTCTATTTAACCTGAACTATTGACGCTTTCGGGGTGATCTGTCCGGTGAATGCTAAGTCAACTGAAACTGACAATTACTGCTAGTAGGTAACTAGATGACAGGTCACTCACCTCACTAGACAACCTTTGGCTACTGGAACCTTGGTATGGCCTTCCTATCTAGATTTCTGGCTCAGGGGTGTAAAGGTAATGGCCTCTAGGAGTGCTTTTTCAGCTACACAGGCGCCAAATTAGTAGTGATATCACCTAATTGCGCCTATACTGTAACTTCTAGGCTCGATAACTCTCATGAGCTCCTAAGGTTTTGGCTTGGAAATAAAACATACAATTCTACTAACACGATAAACTAGAGAATAGAAGAGTTTCTATGATTCCTCTTAGCGTATCGTACTTTTATCCTATCTTTCCCGACGAGGAATACTGTGGTATAATCTATATATGTTTTCTAGCAGCTAACCAGAGCTTATATAATCGTAATCTACTTGATAGCAGCTAATCACAGCATATCTACTCTTTATGTACCAGCAACAGTTAATTACAACATTTCTAATCACGATCTAATGGTAACATCTATCTACAACATATGAAATCATTATCATTCGAAAAACATAAGTCGTAATGTTGTACGATGAGAATACTTGCTGAGGGTTAAGCCTTACATACCTCGATTGTCATTTCCTGAATGATCATGAGTTTCTCTTGTATTTGCCAGTTCTCTTCAGCTGTAACCGTTATACTGGGAGAAAGAAATGAATTTCAATACTAGCCCGTAAATTGATAACTTTCGATATTAATATTGACTATACTTCAACTTAGCGAAACATGGCCGAAAACATATTATTTCCCAAGAGCTCAGAAGGGTGAAATGCTTACTTGAAGCCTGTGATCGTATAGAAACTAGTTTGAAGCAATTCCTACAACTTTGACTCGGAGAGGTTACAATTTGTCGAGCGAATTTCAAGAAAATAACTCCGTAGTAATGTTCCCCACAGGCTTAAGCTTAGATACCCCAAGTTAGTTTAAGTTTGGGCAGCGTTTGGTAGCGTAAACGGACGAGAATTACCTGAAAATGGCGTGTTCCTCTTCTCTGGTCGCGAATCTATTAAATTGAAATGAAACCAAATGAAAATATTGAACTTATACTAAACCTGGCGGTGGACACAGGGTCCGTGGCATGGACCCCATCACGCTGATTTACGAGCGTGCCACGACACCCAATGCGCAGGGAGGGGGTCCCTGACACGCCGTCCCTGTTGCAGCCTGCTCTGGCCTTCTCCCGCACAGACCCAATTCAACACTCGTTTGACCTTTCCCTGGGCCCTTACTCGTACGCGTCGTACTCTAAAACTCTTGACTAACATACGAATAAGCCGACTAAACATTAGGAACTTACGCGTAACAAATAATTAAATTAACCGTAGTATAAATTCTAATAGTCTTAAATCATCCATTAAAACATTATGATTTGACCCATAGACATAGCATGAGTATTTGCATAGAATTGGGTTAAAACCCTAGAATTCCAATACACTTAATTAAAATAACACTGGTGCTGAAGTGAGTCGAGTCTTCAAATCTGGAAGATTTTCTCACAAGCCTCTGACCATTGGAACTTTACCTTTTCTGAGCTGTCTGGTCGATGGTGCTGCAATTGACGAAACCTCGACAGACCTCTCTGATAGAGACTACTAGGCCCAAGAAACCTTGGAATTTCTAAAGGATTCACTCGTCTGGGCCAATTCTTTACCGCTTCAATTTTATGAGAATCCACCCTTATGCCCTCACTCGATACCACATGGCCCAAAAATGCCACGGAGTCCAACTCAAATTACATTTTCTGAACTTTGCATACAACTGATGATCCTTGAGGGTCTGAAGCACTACTCTCAAGTGAGCGGCATGCTTCTCCTTGCTTCGAGAGTATAGAAGGATATCATCGATGAACACGATCACGAACATGTCTAGATATTGCTTGAACACCCTGTTCATCAGGTCCATAAAAGCTTTAGGGGCATTGGTTAGTCCAAAAGACATAACAACAAATTCATAGTGACCATACTGAGTCCTCAAAGCAGTTCTCGGGATGTCACTCTCCCGAATCCTGAGTTGGTGATACCCGGACCTAAGATCTATCTTTGAGAAACATCTAGCACCCTGAAGCTAGTCAAACAAGTCATCGATCCTGGGTAAGGGGTACCTATTCTTGACGGTGACCTTGTTCAATTGCCGGTAATCAATACACATCCAAAGCGAACCATCCTTCTTTCGGACAAATAACACCGGTGCACCCTATGGAGACTTACTCGGCCTAATAAAGCCCTTATCTAACTGGTCCTTTAACTGATCCTTCAACTCTTTTAGTTTGGCTGGAGCTATTTTGTATGGAGGAATAGAGATAGGCTACGTATCGGGTAAGAGATCAATGCCGAAATCAATTTCCCTCTCAGGAGGAACACCTGGCAAATTATCGGGAAAAACCCCCGGATACTCACACACTATCGGAACTGACTAGATAGTTAGGGTTTCGGACTCAACATCCTTAACCCTAACTAGGTGATACATGCAGCCTTTAGAAACATTTTCATTGCCTTAAGATATGAAATAAACCAACCAGCTAGTACAACTGAATTACCCTTCCACTCCAAAACTGCCTCACTTGGAAATCGGAATTCCACCGCACGCATCCTACAATTTATCAAAGCATGGCATGCAAACAACCAATCCATACCTAAAATGATGTCAAAGTTAGTTATAGCTAACTCTACTAAGTTTGCGGAGGTGACCTTATGCAATATTGCAATGGGGCAACCTCTATACACCCGTCTAGCTACCAATGAATCACCGACTGGAGTAGAGACCGAGAATGGTTCTGATAGAATTTCAGGGGCTAACTTCGAAACTACTAGAAATATAGGGAGTCACAAAAGATAAAGTAGATCCTAGATCTAACAAGGCATAAACATCAATATGGAAGACTTGTAACATACCAGTGACCACATCTGGCGAAGCCTCTTGCTCCTGGCGGGGTACTAGAGCATAAAACCTATTTTGGCGCTGACTGTCTGCTGAACTAGTAAAGCACACTGCTGAGGGGGACGTGCTACTGGAGCGACAGAACTGGCTGCAGTCACACGGGTTCCACCGACCCCTGATCTGGCTGAAGGGCAATACCTAAGTCTGTGTTCGGGTTTTCCACACCCAAAACAAGTAATTGAGCCAACTAAGCACCTCCCGGGATGGTTCTTGCCGCACTTCACACAAGCTGGAAAAGTGTGCTCCACCTGCATGCTACCCTGATCCCTCAAGCCCGAAGCCCCGCTCCTCTGATGAACCTAAATGGCGTGCTGGCCGATGATGGAACCGGAGCGACAGACCTGTGCTGGGACTGCTGATGTTGTCCACCTCCTGACCTGACCTGAAAGTTCATAACTGTTGGTCCTGGCCCTCTTGGACTCCCTCTACCTCAGGTAGACCGACTCCATCTGCTGAACATGCAACACAATGCAGGGAAAGTCGATATCCCGATATAGCATGGCAATCCTGTAATCCTTGTCCAAATAATCTGCCATCCCATGCACAAAACGACTCACCTGAGCCCTCTGGTCCGCCACAAACTCTGGAGCATACTTAGATAATCAAGTGAACTCTAATGCGTACTCCTGAACCGACATGTTACCTTGCTTCAAATTAACAAACTCGTCCGCCTTGAGCTCCCTCATCTCCCGAGGGAAAAACCAATCCAAAAATGCTGCGTGGAATTCTTCCCAACTTATCGGGCCTGCACCCACTGCCCTGACATCTCTCCACTACTTGAACCATATATGAGCCACTCCCTTCAGCTGATAGGAGATCAAGTCGACACACTCTCCATAACCTGGGTGATCTTTAGAATTTCCTTAATGAAGTCATGTGGATCCTCGTCTATCTTTGACCCTGTGAACTCAGGAGGGCTCATCCTCAAGAAATCCCTCACCCTAGCTGCCGCCGCATTCCCATTCTGAGGGTAATGCACCACAGTCTGATTCTGAACCTGGGTAGTCATGGCCTGTTCCAACATCTGAATCGCTGCCCTAAACTCAGCGAGGGCAGCTGGCTCTGGTGCGTGCTCCTCGTGAACTGGTGGGGCTAGCTGATGCTCCTCACTATTGGCACCCTCATGATCATTACCGTTACCATTTCTTCTGGTGTTTACTCAGCGTGGAGGCATGATGCTGCAAATGTGAATAGCAAGAATTAGAAGAGTAAAGGATTTCATCGCACAACATATATCATGAAAGAAGGGAACATTTCCTAAATGTCTCATAGCCTCTCCGTCATAAGTGTGGCGCACTTCACACCCATGAAAAAGGCTCTACTTAGCGCGACTTTCAGACACCCTAGGACACTTCAAAGCCTATGGCTTTGATACCAAGTTTGTCACGACCCGAACGTATACTCGGATCGTAGACATGGGATAAGGAACCCCGAGAGACCCCAAGTCAACCCATGGCATGAGCGTACATCTAATTCAATCACATAAGCGGAAGACTTAAAATAAGAAAACGTAAATATGTCATAAATATGGAGAAAATACAATACATAATCCATACATGATGACTGAATACAACTTGTAGTCTGAAAAGCCTCTAATGATGAAAGACGGGTTGATGGGACAACTCCCCAACTATCCCAACAATTCTGAAACTGAAAGAAAAGCATAGAGTCTGAACATATGGCCCTCGAAAAATGAGGACTCACCAAATAATCTGATAGCGAACTATGAGGAGCTACTGAGGAGAGTGAGTCTGAATCCGGGTCTTGTATCATGAGACGATACAACATAGAAAGTATGTGGTCAGTACGTGGAACGTACTGAGTATGCAAGGTAAGTAAAATGGACATTGAAAAATATATAGATCTCATAAATGATCATAAGAGTAGGACATCATGCTCATATCATAAATATTGTACAATAACATAAGACTCAAGGTTGTCAAAACATTCGTAATACAATCGTAAGAGAAAAGCTTTATTGAAAATAACTTGAGCCAATATACATAATCATAAACATGCATAAATCACGAAGAACAGTGGAAGATTCTCTTAACCGACATACCCCATATGAGCACACATAAAGCCTGACTTATAACCCTAGTCGGGAGGATGTCTGTACCTTGCCAAGGGTAGGACCATGAAAGTGTGACGTCACCATGAAAAGAGCCATTTGGGCCGGGGACAGTCCCATAGGAGGTCCCAACATACCTACTGTGGCACGTAGTTTGTGAGGTCCGGGGCAGAACCTAGGCCCCGAACCTACTCGGTATTCGATACTACTCCCAATATAGTTCTCATAGTATAACATACATGAATTCATGGGCTAGTTAAATCACGATAATCATAAATATACTTGTACATACGTGGACTGGCCATGAAACAAGGCCCGTGAGTCGGCCAAAACATAATTCATGATTCATAAGGTTCATACATACTTGTAAATCATGCATATATCTTGAAATTCATAAAATAATGATGGGTAATATCATAAATCCATAATTCAAATCGTAAATCATGTTGGGTTCGTAAATATCATCATTTGAAGAGAAGATCATAAATAGATTCATCACGGGTCATGCATAATTAGGCTTAATTTCATAGGAATCAAAATCGATAAGATTATAGATGATTTAATAATAAACGTTGATCAAAACCCATAAATTATGATGATATTCTAAAATCACAAAACCCATTATCAAATCATTAGACTTTTATAAAATCATCTTCAAAACTCCATGAGTTTTTAAATAATTTTTTTGTAAAAATCACAGAGGATGGACATAGGTGTGGAGGAAATCACCCATTGATAGCCTTACATACCTGGGCATAACTGGTTCTTAACTTCCCTTAAAAGCCCAAGAAGAAATTGATGAAGAACACCTTGAAATCACCTAGATCACCCTTCTATCACCTTCCCAAACCTTTTCATGCATGAATGAGGACTTAGGATAGTCTTCCCTCTTAAACCACCCTTCTAATGTTAAAACGGCGCAGTATAGGCCCCTAGGACTAAGGATTTACAGAATAGCCCTTACTAAAATCACAAAAAATTGCTGAGTGCCAGTCCCCTCGAGGGACTGGACGACTCATGACCAGGACGAACAACTCGTGGCCTGGAGTCGTGGATTCTACTGCCCAATTCACTTAGGGGACCCCACGAATCGTGGTCACCACCCGTGACCCCCACTACCTCAAAACATTAGCCAACCTTTCAATCCATGCCACGGATGACCTCGCGAGTCGTGAGGTCTGACCACGACTAGTGGTCATGCTCGTGGCCTCACACAACACCTTGCTAGGCCCTGCTTGACCATGAGTCACATCACGACTCGTGGTCACTCCTCACGAGCCACTTCACGGATCGTTATGTGACCTAGTGCGAAATTTCAGTTTTTTACCATTTTGACTCCCGGGTCTGATCCTTGGGTCCTCGGGGTATAACAACTGAATAAACAATAATACAATCATAGCGGAAGTCTAACTTGAATATAACATCAAAACATAAAACCTAAAGCTGAATACATACATATGTCTGAAAAGCCTCCAAACATGACGAGTTGATTGGACAAGACCCCAACTAACTCAACATTGATACTAAAATACATAGGGAAATTTGAAAGTCTAGCCCTCGAAAGATGAGGATTCACCAACAAAGCAAATACTAACTCCGATAAGCTGATAAAGAGCGGGGCTAAACCTGAGAGCCGAGACCTATATCATGAAACGATACAACATAGAAAGTATGCGGTCAGTATGTGGAATGTACCGAGTATGCAAGGTAAGTAAAACGCTTAAGTAAAGGAAATCATTTAAAACATATCATAGCATAACATAAACTTTAAGAATCTGAGGGGAGGGCTTGCATGCATTCTTTCTTAAATAATGATCTTTTCATAACATGATGATACATAGCTTTATAACATCAACTGGCTTGAATGACTCAAAGCTGAAATATGACATTTATAGAAAAGCTGAACATTGAGTCAAACCTTGCTTTTAGAACATGCATGTTTATATAATAATCATGAATAATGAATATGCATAACTTTATCATGAGGACACTGCTCCCAACTATCACACTCAAGTGGGTAGAGCCGCCCAAAGCCTTGCTAGAGCTAAGTACGATACCATGATATCGATATAAAGCTCATAGGCCATTAGGGCTGGGGATAACTCGCAAGGGAGGTCCCAATAATATATAATAGTATCAACCTACATTGGGGCATAGTTCTGGGGCATAGGGTGATCGACTCTTAGCCCGCTCGGTGCTAGACTCTTCTCCTAAAACCATGCATATGTTCTACATCATTTTATAACGAAGCTCAACATTGTCTATTGACAAAGCTCAATAATGAAATACATCTCAAATACGAAATCATGCGTATGAGAAGCTTTAATTCAAAACATACCACAAGCTCACAGATAATTGGGAGTCCTTGCTTCAAAACCATGTGGTAAGCTTACTTTATAGACAATACATCATACATTCTTGACATAAGGGCCTTGCCCAACACTTTTCCATGCTTGGAACTACTCAAATCTTTTTGAAAACAATAGCATAATCATGGGTAGCTCTTAAACATGCTTTTCATCATCATATCTCATCATCATCATACATTCATCACAAATCTCTTCTTTTGTTATCAATGGACCTTTAATTTCATAAAACTAGAAACATGATTTTGATTGAAAACAACTTAACATCTGCCCATGCTCCATAATTCAATAATGAAAACACAATATAGTCATACCCATGTAAAGAAATAGAGGATTCATGCATTTGGGTGAAAACCCCACAACTTGATGATAGGAAATTCTCATAACTTAGATAGAAATTGGGCATGGGTGTGGAAGGAAACACCCACTCATAACCCTACATACCTGAAAGGGCTTGATTCTACCACTTCTTTGATTGCCCAAGAAGAATTTGAATGGAAACCTTGAAAGCTTGCTCTAGATCACCTCTCGTAACTCTCCAAGTTTTTACGCATGAAAGGAATGACTTAGAATAGGTTTTCCCCTCTTATAAAACCCACCATTACGAGCCTTAAACGACGTAGTATAGGGCCTTAAGATGTAGAAATGACAAAAATGCCCTTAATGATTACCAGAAAATTCTTCGTTGGACGAACCAATAGGCGCTCCAATGGGTCGTTGGAGGATATCTTGACCCGTGGTGACGTAGAAAATTCTTCACTGGATGAACCAATGGACACTCCAACGGGTTTTTGGAGGATACCACGACCCGTGGTGACGAACCGTTTTGTACACTGTCTAGGCTTAGGTCTTAGCTCAACCCACGACTTAAAACGACGGGTCATCATACTATACAATGGGTCGTTTTGTCGACCATTGTTTCCTCTTGCAGACTTGGCACCTCATCCTACAACGAGCCTCACTATGACTCGTTACATCCACAAATGAGTTTTGGTTTCCTTCCGTTGAACCCACTGGAAATTTCACCACTCAAACAATGACTGCTAACCACGGTCCGTAGTAACTCACGACGGGTCGTGGGATGACCCTTTCTTCCCAGATGCTAAAGTCCATCTCCCACCATGACTATAAATGATGACTCATTGTTTCTTACAACGAGTCATTACATTAGTCGTTGCTTCCACTGTCCCCAGACCAGATGCTTTCCACGACTCATCTCAATGGGTCATTGGTTGGACCAACGATCCGTGGGGTCACCCCTTCTGCAACATTTTCTCAATTTCAGCAGTTTTCAACTTTTAACTCCTGGGTCTACTCTTAGGCACTTCCGGGGTATTACAATATCTCCTCCTTGGGAATATTCTTCCTTGAATGTAGGAAACAAGCAAAAAACCGAGACATGCAATTATCATATTCGAATACTGATCATTTTAACTGAAAACTAACGGAATGACTACCTCTGATTCAAACCACATAGCGGATCTGATTTCATGATTCACATACACATCATAAACATAAAGGAAAATTGAACACATGAATTGAACATGAAAACTAAATAGAGTCTGAGTGCAAAAACTGATACCTCAAGATGGAACTGAGCCGGTAGAGAATAAATGCGGGTAGCTAGCCATCATATCCGCTTTGGCCTCCCATGTAGCTCCTTCAACATGTTGGTTCCTCCATAACACCTTGACTAAAGCTACTTCCTTGTTCCTTAGCCTTCGAACCTGTCGATCCAATATTTCCATCGGAACATCCTCATAGCTAAGGCTGTCTCTCACACCAACACTGTCCACCGGAAAAACTAGAGTGGGGTAACCTAATTACTTCTTCAAAAGCGATATATGAAACATAGGATGCACAGAAGATAACTCTGAGGGCAGTTCTAACTAATATGCCACCTTACCAACTCTTCTCATAATCCCGTAGGGGCCAACAAAGAGGGGAATAAGTTTTCCTTTCATCCCAAACCGCATTACTCCTTTCATAGGAGATACCTTCAAGAACACCCAATCGTCCACCTCGAACTCCAACTCCATTCTCCTTACATCCGCATAGGACTTTTGATGACTTTGAGCAGTTTTCAGCCTATCCCCTATCAACTAAACCTTCACCATAGCCTCATGAACCGAATCTGGCCCTATCATAGCTGCCTCACCAACCTCAAACCATCCGATGAGCGATCTACATCTCCGCCCATAGAGAGCCTCGAACGGTGCCATTTGGATACTGGAGTGATAGATGTTATTACAAGCGAACTTGATCAGGGCAAGTGATCGTCCCAAGTACCTTTAAAGTCTATCACGCAAGCTCTCAACATGTCTTCGAGAGTTTGAATTGTCCGCTTCGCTTGACCATCTGTTTGCTGATGAAATGTTGTGCTGAGTTTAACCTGAGTCCCAAGCCCTTTTTGAAAAGATTGCCAAAATTGAGAGGTAAATTGAGTACCTCGATTTGAAATGATAGAAAAAGGCACTCCATTCAATCGAACCAACTCCCGGATATACAGTTTGGCATAATCCTTCGTTGAATCCTTAGTTTTGACCGATAGAAAATGTGCAGCCTTGGTCAACCTATCTACCACAATCCAAATAGAATCATAGTGTCGACGAGTACGAGGTAGGCTTGTAATAAAATCCATATTGATCTCTTCCCACTTCCAACTGGGAATGCAAATATCCTGAAGTACGCCTCCCAACCTTTGATGCTCGACCTTTACTTGTTGATAGTTTAGGAACTTAACTACGAATTCTGCAATATCCTTCTTCATGCCATTCCACCAAAATATTTCCCGCAAATCATGATACATCTTGGTGGCACCTGGATGAATAGTGTACCTAGATCCATGAGCCTCATGCATCATCCAACTCCTCAAATAATCGACATCCGGAACACATAGGTGACCCTGATACCGAAGAACACCATCTCCCCCTTGGGAGAAGACTTCCACCTTCTGACTTCGAACGACTTCTTTCAGCTTTACCAAAAATCGGATCCTCATCTTGTCTAGCTTTCACATCTGTCACCAGGGAAGATTCTGACCTGTTCTAAACAACAACACTGCCCTCGGTCGAGTCAACCAACCTAACTCCCAACCTTGCTAGTGGATGTACATCTTTCACCAACTCCTTCTTTCCTTCATCCACATAGGACACACTCTCCATAGAGAGCCTACTAAGTGCGTCCACTACCACATTAGCCTTACCCGAATGGTAAAGGACACTCATATCGTAGTCCTTGAGTAGCTCTGACTACCTCCTTTGCCGAAGATTGAGATCTTTCTGTGTGAACACATATTGTAAGCTCTTGTGGTCCGTAAACACATCCACGTGGATCCCATAAAAATAGTCTTGTCATATCTTCAATGCGAACACAACCACGGCTAATTCAAGATCATGGGTCGGGTAATTCTTCTCATGGACTTTCAACTGTCTAGAGGCATATGCTATCACTTTCCCATGCTGCATCAACACATATCCAAGTCCGATCCTTGAAGCATCACAATACACTACAGACCCATCGGTACCGTTGTGTAGGGTTAACACCCGTGCGGATGTAAGTCGAGTCTTACACTCTTGGAAGCTCTTCTCACAAGCCTCCGACCATTGGAATTTCACCTTCTTCTGAGTCAACTTGGTCAAAGGTGCTGCAATAGATGAAAAACCCTCAACAAACCTCCGATAATAGCTAACAAACCCCAAGAAACTCTGAATATCTAAAGGATTCACCGGTCTGGGCCAATTCTTCACCGCCTCGATTTTCTGAGAATCTACCTTTATTCCCTCACTCAATACCACATGGCCCAAAAATGCTATGGAGTCCAACTAAAACTCACACTTGCTGAACTTGGAATACAACTATCCATCTTTGAGAGTATGAAGCACTACTCTCAAATGAGTGGCATGCTCCTCCTCGCTTCGAGAGTATATAAGGATGTCATCAATGAACACGATCACGAACATGTCCAGATATTTCTTGAACACCCTGTTCATCAAGTCCATGAAAGTTGCAGGAGCATTTTTTAGTCCAAAAGACATAACTATAAACTCATAATGGCCATACCGCATCCTGAAGTCTGTCTTTGGGATATCACTCTCCCGAACTCTGAGCTGAGATACCCGAACCTGAGATCTATCTTTGAGAAACACTTGGCACCCTAAAGCTGGTCAAACAAATCATCGATCTTGGGTAAAGGATACATGTTCTTGAAAATGACTTTGTTCAATTGTCGATAGTCAATACACATGCGAAGAGAACCATCCTTCTTTCGGACAAAGAGAACTGGTGCACCCCATGGTGACTTGCTCGGTCTAATGAAACCCTTATCTAACAAGTCTTTCAACTGTTCTTTCAAATCCTTTAGCTCAGCTGGAGCCATCCCATAGGGTGGAATAGATATAGGCTGGGTGTCGGGAAGAAGATCTATACCAAAATCAATCTCACGCTCGGGAGGAATTCTTGGTAAATCATCAGGAAAGACCTTTGGATACTCATGTACTACTGGTACGGCATGTATAGTCGGGGTCTCAGACTTGACATCCTTAACCCTAACTAGATGGTACATACGCCCCTTGGAAATTATCCTCCTGACCTTTAGGTAAGAGATGAAATGACCTGCAGGCACAGCTGCACTACCTCTAAGATTGGCTCACTCAGAAATTTGAACTCTACTGTTTGGGTTCTACAATTAACTGAAGCATAACATGCAAATAACCAATCCATGCCGAGAATAACATTGAAATCGGTCATGGCTAACTCTATCAAATCTGCTGAGGTGACCTTCTGAAGGACTGAGACTGGGCAACCCCTATACACCCGTCTATCCATAACTGAGTCACCTACTGGAGTAGAAACTGAGAAGGGTTCTGCCAAGACTTCGGGACTAACTCCGATGCTACTGGCCACATAAGGTGTCACAAAAGACAAGGTAGCTCCCAGATCTAATAAAGCATAAACATAAATATGGAAGACACGTAACATACTAGTGACCATATTCGGGGAGACCTCTTGCTCCTAACGGGAAGCTAAAGCATAGAATCTATTCTGGCACTGACCGCCAGTTGTGCTAGTAGATGCCCCCTGATGTGCCGAGCGTGAGCGAGGGGCTGCAAAACTAGATGCTGGGACTTGGCCCCCAACCTGATCCTGTCTCGTAGCTGGACAATCTCTAAGCATGTGTCCGGGCATCCCACACTCAAAACAAGCACCTAAACCTGCCAAACACTGGCTTGTGTGCCCTCGACCACATCTGCGACAAGCTGGGATGCTAGAATCTACGGGTCTACTTCTATGACCCCTTGAGCCTAATGCCCACCCTCTTTGATCATGTCTGGGCCTGGATGGCACACTCAATGCTGAAGGTACTGGGGCTGATGATCTCTGGTGGGTATGCTGTTGGTGCCCACCACTGGACTTCTACTGAGAGAATCTGTGATCCTCGGTCCTGGCCCTTTTTGCCTCCCTCTCTCTCGAATGCGCCGCCTCCATCTGCTGGGAATACAACACTATCCATGGGAAATTCATATCCTGATGGAGCATAGCAGTCCTACAATCCTTTTCCAAATAGGCAGCGCTACTCCATGGACGAATCTACTCAACCGCATCCTCTGATCGGTTACCAACTCTGGGGAATATTTCGATAGGTGAGTGAACTCAAGGGCATACTCTTGTACAGTCATTCTCCCTTGCTTCAAATTCATGAACTCAGCTGTCTTCAGCTCCCTCATCTCCCTAACGAAGAACCGGTCTAGAAATGCAACATGGAACTCTTCCCAAGTGATTGGACCTACTCCTTCCACCCTGCTATCCTTCCATTGGGGAAACCAGATATCCCCTTCAACTAGTATGAGGCCAACTCTGCGCACTCAACACCATTCACCCCCATGACCTTGGTGATCTTGACCATCTCATCTATGAACTCATGCGGGTCCTCATCTACCTTGGACCTAAGAAACTCCAGCGGGTTGATCCTCAAGAAGTCTCTGACTCGAGTCGCTGCTACGTTCCCATTTTGCAGAACATGCACAACAGCCTACTGGTTGACCTGAGCGGTCAAGGCCTGAGCAAGCATCTGAATAGTAGCCCGGAACTCAACATGAGCAGCTGGCTCCGATGCCTGGGGCTCCTGAACTGGTGGGGCTTGTTGATGCCCATGACCATAGCCATCCTTATGGCCTTCACCATCTCCATTCCTCCTTCTGTTCACTCTTCGAGGAGCCATAATTCTGCAATCGCGAATAGCACAAACTAGAAGGATAGAAAGACTTTTCATCGCACGACATAGATCATGAAAGAAGGGAACATTTCCTAAACATCTCGTAACCTCTTCATCATAAGTGTGGCACGCTTCACACCCATGAAAAAGACTCTATGTAATGCAGATTTCAGACACCCTAGGATACTTCAGACCTATTGCTCTGATACCAAGTTTGTCATGTCCCGAATGGAGGCCGAAATCGCGACACAGGACAAGGAGCCCCGAGAGACCCCAAGTCGACCCATGGTATAACCTTAAATATAACTCAATCAAGAACTAAATAACCAACAATACAATCATAGTGGAAGTCTAACTTGAATATAACATCAGAATATAAAACCCGAAGCTGAATACATACATATGTCTGAAAAGCCTCTAAACATGACGAGTTATGGGACAAGACCCCAAC
Source organism: Datura stramonium (assembly GCA_018107945.1). Classification (NCBI taxonomy): domain Eukaryota; kingdom Viridiplantae; phylum Streptophyta; class Magnoliopsida; order Solanales; family Solanaceae; genus Datura; species Datura stramonium. Next base: position 42,898 of record JACEIK010005448.1, on the reverse strand, counting down.
TAACAGAACAATATTGATACTAAAATACATAGGGAAATTTGAAAGTCTAGTCCTCGAAAGCTGAGGACTCACCAACAAAGCAAATACTGACTTTGATAAGCTGACAAAGAGCGGGGCTGAACCTGAGAGCCAGGTCCTATATCATGAAATTATACAATATAGAAAGTATGCGGTCAGTACGTGGAATGTACCGAGTATGCAAGGTAAGTAAAAACCGCATAAGTAAAGGAAATCATTTAAAATATCTCATAACATAACATAAGCTTTAAGAATCTGAGGGGAGGGCTTGCATGCATTCTTTTTGAAATCATGATCTTTTCATAACATGACGATACATAGCTTTATAACATCAACTGACTCGAATGACTCAAAGCTAAAATATGACATTTATAGAAAAGCTGAACATTGAGTCAAACCTTGCTTTTAGAACATGCATGTGAATATAATAATCATGAATAATGAATATGCATAACTGTATCATGAGGAACACCGGGAGACTCGTCACTTAATCGACATACCACGATAGAGCTTACGTGGTCCCAACTATCACACTCAAGTGGGTAGAGCCACCCAAAGCCTTGCCAGGGCTAAGGACGATACCATGATATCGATATCAAGCTTATAGGCCATTAGGGCCGGGGATAACTCGCAAGGGAGGTCCCAATAATATATAATAGTATCAACCTTCGCTGGTGCATAGTTCTGGGGCATAGGGTGATCAACCCTTAGCCCGCTCAGTGCTAGACTCTTCTCCTAAAACCATGCATATGCTCTACATCGTTTTATAATGAAGCTCAAAATTGTCTATTGACAAAGCTCAGTAATGAAATACATCTCAAATATGAAATCATGCGTATGAGAAGCTTTAATTCAAAACATACCACAAGCTCAAAGATAATTGGGAGTCCTTGCTCCAAAACCATGTGGTAAGCTTACTTTAGAGACAATACATCATACATTATTGACATAAGGGCCTTGCCCAACACTTTATCATGCTTGGAACTACTCAAATCTTTTTGAAAATGATAGAATAATCATGGGTAGCTCTTAAACATACTTTTCATCATCATATCTCATCACCATCATCATACATTCATCAGAAATCTCTTCTTTTATTATCAATGGGTCTTTAATTTCATAAAACTAGAAACATGATTTTGATTGAAAACAACTTAACATCTACCCATGCTTCATAATTCAATAATGAAAACACAATTTAGTCATACCCATGTAAAGAAATAGAGGATTCATGCATTTGGGTGAAAACCCCATAACTTGATCATAGGAAATTCTCATAACTTAGATAGAAATTGGGCATGAGTGTGGAAGGAAACACCCACTCATAACCCTACGTACCTGAAAGGGCTTGATTCTACCACTTCTCTGATTGCCCAAGAAGAATTGAATGGAAACCTTGAAAGCTTGCTCTAGATCACCTCCCGTAACTCTCCAAGTTTTCATGCATGAAAGGAATGACTTAGAATAGGTTTTCCCCTCCTAAAACCCAACATTACGAGCCTTAAACTCTGTAGTATAGGGCCTTAGGACGTAGAAATGATGAAAATGCCCTTAATGATTACCAGAAAATTCTTCACTGGACGAACCAACGGGCGCTCCAACGGGTCGTTGGAGGATACCACGACCCGTGGAGACAATCCGTTCTGTACACTAGCTAGGATTAGGTCTCAACTCAACCCACGACTTAAAACGACGTGTCGTCATACTATACAATGGGTCATTCTGTCAACCGTTGTTTCCTCTTGCAAACTTGGCACCTTATCCTACAACGAGCCTCACCACGACTTGTTACATATCCAAATGAGTCATGGTTTCCTTCCGTCAAACCCACTGGAAATTTCACCACTCAAACGACGACTGCTAACCACGGTCCATGGTAACTCATGACGGGTTGTGGGATGAACCGTTGCTTCCCAGATGTTAAAGTCCATCTCCACCACGACTACAAATGACGACTTATTGTTTCTCACAATGAGTCGTTACATCGATCATTGCTTCCACTCTCCCTAGACCAGATTCTTTCCACGACTCATCCCAATGGGTTGTTGGTTAGATCCGTAGGGTCACCCTTTCTACAACATTTTCCCAGTTTCAGGAGTTTTCAACTTTTAACTTCCGGGTCTACTCTTAGGCACTTCTAGGGTATTACACTTTGCATGAGAGCAAAGGTTTAAGTGTGTCCTTGGGTGTCTAAAATCTGCATCAAGTAGATTCTTTTCCATGGGTGTGAAGCGCGCCACACTTATGGGGAAGAGGCTATATGACATTTAAGGAAATTTTCCTTCTTTCATGATCTATGTCNAAGGAAATTTTCCTTCTTTCATGATCTATGTCATGCGATGAAGTACCTCTCTATTCCTCTAACTCGTGCTGTACATATTTGTAGAAATATGCCTCCATGCTGAGTTAATGGAAGCAGAAATAACAACAGAAATGGCCATGAAAATGGCAATGGAGATGGGCATCAGTAAGCCTCGTCAACACTAGTGGATCCTTTGCCTAAACAGGTCACTCATGCCGAGTTAAGAGCGGCCATTTCAGATGTTGGCACAGGCCATGACCACTCAAGTCAACTAGCAGGAAGTGGCCCATGTTCCCCAGAATAGGAACGCAACAGCGATGAGAGTGTGAGACTTTCTCAAGATGAACCCACCTGAGTTTCTTGGGTCGAAGGTGGATGAGAACCTGCATGAGTTCCTTGAGGACGTGCAGAAGACCATCCAAATTATGGGGGTGACCGGAGAGGAGAGTTAGCCTCCTATCAGCTAAATGGGGTTGCTTACATATGGTTTTGCCAGTGGAAGGATAGCATGGGAGTTGGAGTAGTCCTTGTGGGTTGCGATGAGTTCGTGACTGCTTTCTTGGACAAGTTCTTCCCTTGAGATTTGAGGGAGGCAGCAGAGTTCGTGAACTTGAAGCAGAACCACAAAACAGTTTAAGAGTATTCCTTGGAGTTTACTCAGTTATCCAAGTTTGCACCGGAGATGGTCGCTGATCCTAGGGCTTGTGTGAGTAGGTTTGTGAATGGAGTGGTAGATTCCTTGGGCAAGGAGTGCAGGACCACCATATTGATCAATGACACAGATTTCTCATGGTTGGTCATATACGCCCAACAGATAGTTGCGGAGCAGATAAAGGAGAAAGAGAGGGAGGCCAAGAGGGCCAGGAAAGGGAGTTATGGACAGTTCCATTTAGAGGTCCAGTGGTCGATATCTCCCTCAGTCCCACCAGAGGTCTTCAGGCCTTTCTCCATCATCAGTCAGTGTTCCGTCCAAACCTAGGCATGATCAAAGGGGTAGAGCATCAGGCTCTAGAGGTCAGGGAAGCATGTTAGGAGAGCCCAACTTCAAGCTTGGGGAGATGTTGTAGGAGGCACACCGGAGAGTGCTTAGTTAGTTCATGTGCGTGCTTTGGGTGTGGGAAGCCCGGACACATGCTTAGAGACTACCATTCAGCTCGATAAGGCCATGGTAGAGGTCGTTACCCAGCTATCAGATCAGCAACACCACCAACACATTCAGCTCAACAGGATGCATCCACTAGTGCAGGTGGTGGCCAGCGTTAAAACATATTTTATGCAATATCATCTCGTCAAGAGCAAGAGGTCTCTCCAGATATGGTCACTGTTATATTACACATATTCCATCTTGATGTGTATGCATTGTTAGNTCCATCTTGATGTGTATGCATTGTTAGATCTAGGGGCTACCTTATCTTTTATGACTTGTTATGTTGCTATTAGTTTCGAAGTCAGTCCCAAAATCATTTCAGAACCCTTCTCAGTCTCTACTCTAGTTTGTGAGTCAGTTATAACTCGATGGATATATACAAATGGTCCTGTTATAGTCCTTCAAAAAGTCACCTTAGCTGACCTAGTGGAGTTAGATATGATCGATTTTAATGTTATTTTCGGTGTGGACTGGTTACATACATATTATGCCTCAGTCAATTGTAGAATCCATGGGATAGAGTTCCGATTCAGGTGAGCTAGTCCTATAATGTAAAGGTAATTTAGCGATGTCTCTAGGTCGCTTTGTTTCCTATCTTAAGGCCAAGAAAATGATCTCTAAGGGTTGTGTGTATTATCTAGTTCGGGTTAAGGATGCTACATCTGAGACCCCGGCTCTTTAATCAGTTCCTATAGTATGTGAGTATTCGGAGGTGTTTCTAAATGATCTACAAGAAGTCCCTCCTGAGAGGTAGATTGACTTTGGTATTGACCTTCTCCCTGATACACAGCCTATATACATTCCTCCTTACAGAATGGCTATAGCGAGCTAAAGGAGTTGAAAGAGAAGTTGAAAGATCTCCTAGATAAAGGTTTCATCAGGCCGGGTAAAGCCCCATGGGGCACTCCAATTCTCTTTTTTTGAAAGAAGGATATTTCCCTTAGAATGTGCATTGACTATCAGCAGTTGAACAAGGTCACAATCAAGAATAAGTATCCCCTTCCCAAGATTGATGACTTGTTTGACCAACATCAAGCTGCTAAGTGCTTCTCAAAGATAGACCTCAAATCCAACTACCAACAGCTCAGAGTTGGACAGAGTGACATTCCGAAAATAGCCTTTAGGACTCGGTATGATCATTATGAGTTCGTAGTTATGTCTTTTGGACTAACGAATGCTCCTGCAGCTTTTATGGATTTGATGAACAGGGTGTTCAAGCAGTATTTGGATATGTTTGTGATTGTCTTCATAGATGATATTCTCATATACTCTTTGAGTGAGGAGGAGCATGTCGCTCATTTGAGGATTGTGCTACAGAATCTCATGGATCGCCAACTTTTTGCTAAATTCAGCAAGTGTGAGCTTTGGTTGAACTCCGAAGCAACTTTAAGTCCATGTGGTGTCTAGCAAAGGTGTGCAGGTGGACTCTCAAAAGATAGAAGCAGTGAAGAATTGGCCTAGACCAATTAGTCCTTAGAATATTAGGAGCTTTTTGGGTTTAGCTGGCTACTACAGGAGATTCGTTGAGGGATTTTAATCCATTGCAGCACCGTTGACTAAGTTTACCCAAAAGAAGGTCAAATTTCAATGGTCGAATGCTTGTGAGATGAGTTTTCAGGAGATAAAGACTCGACTCTCTTCAGCCTTGATATTAACCCTACCAGAGGGCACAGATGGTTTCATAGTGTATTGTGATGCCTCTAGGGTTGGTCTTGGTTATGTGTTGATGCAGCATGGTAAGGTCATTACGTATTCCTCTAGACAACTTAAGACTCATGAGAAGAACTATCCGATGCGTGACCTAGAGTTGGCAGTTGTGGTGTTTGCATTGAAGATTTGGAGGCACTACTTGTATGGGGTGTATGTGGATGTGTTCACGGACCACAAGTGCCTCCGGTATGTGTTGACTGATGAAGGGCGTATTTACGCACTTCATAGACATATTTTGTTCATACTTTATTATGTTTTTAGAACAAATTATGTGTATTTGCATGTGATTATGTTATATATTTGTGAAATTAGCTAACACATGTGATTATATGTTTTTAGGGCTAAAAGTGATGGATTTGGGTGTATTTGATACGTTCGAAATGAAGTTGAAGAAGGAGCGCACTATGCAAGAATTAAAGAGAAAAAATATATAGTGCAATGCCACGCACGCGCGACAAGCGCCGCGAGGTAGCAGCAAGACAGGCGTTACAGGCCACGCGAGGCACTGCCTTCCCAGGAGCTGCAGCAGGCGTGAGGCGCTAGGTCTCCCATGCTACAGCAGGTGCATCGAAGCCCTTCTCCCGCGCTATAGCAGGTGCACAACAACTTCCTTCTAGGCGCGTTGGCATGTGTGACGCGGCAGCAGCAGGAGGCGACGTGGAAAAGGTTTCCAAAGGCCAAAAATGGATCTCCCACTTCAACTAGGAAAAGGAACTTTAAGTCCCAAGTCAAATTCATCATGGAACAAGCAAAGCATAAATCTACTACTATAAATACCCCTTTATTTTCATGTAATAGCTAAGTCTTCAAGTAGGAAGTTCAAAAAGTTGGAGAGAAGTTTTTTAAGTCTTGGAGTTTCTTTAGTTTACAATAAATTTGAGAAGACATATTTTGAGACGATTGTAAAGTATATCTTCTAAATTTTGCATTAATCAAGTGAAGGTTCTTCCGGTCATTGTTGTAAGTATTAATTTTAGTTTTTATTTATGAATGCTATTAATTTACTTATGAACATGAGAGGATAAAACCACCACAACTAAGGTTGTGGGAACCATGGGGAATTAACGAACTAAGGTTTGAACGAAGTGATTCTAAACCAATACTAAACGCTTGTATTGTATTCTCTTCATGCTTAAACTTTTCTTAACGGTGCGCAATATTGAGGACATGCTTGAATTATTTACTTGCTTAGGTCTAAGAGGTAGAGATTAGGAAAAGAGAATTACAACAAAGCCTTGATCTTGATGATCACTGTATTAACTTGAGCTGTGGTCGTAGGATAGTTATATTTGGAACAAATTGATAACGGTTAAATTGCAATCGCTCATGAGACTTGGTTGAGTAATTGAGTATAGTCATTCAATAGGGATTGGTCGGTCATTTGAATGAACCTAAGTTATTAGTTCTACAAGTAAAGTATTAGGATATATCACTAGTGTAAAACCCTAAGTAGTTAAGGATCCATGAGGAACACTTACCCTAGTTAATTGCATTAATTTGGAAACAACCATCAATTTCTCAACGATATTACTTGTTACTTTTACAAATTCCCCCTTCTTAGGAAATAATTGACTAAAAAGTTTAAGCACTGGCGTTCTTCTACATCCTTCCATATTCCTTGTGGGATCGACCCCAACCTCTAGTTCGGTTCTATATTGACAACGTCCGCTTCATACTTCGGTAGGAGGTATGGTTCGTGCGTTATCAAAAAGTGGCCTGTTGTTGGGGAATACGGTTTAGGATTAGATTAATTGCTTGTGTTTAATTTTTAGTCTTTATTTCCTATTATTTTGTTTTTCTTTTATTTTCTGACGTGTCACAGGGCGTCGTGGTAAAACAAGCGGCAAGATGTGACCACAGTCTCAACAGGTATCTTGATGAAGTCTGAGTAATCAAGTTACTTGTATCGTGCCGCAATGTTAAATCATGCGCTACTTGGGAGGCAACCCAAGATAATTTTTTATTTTGTTTTTACGTGTTTGTTCAAGTGTGCAGGTGTTAAGCCATAATATACAAAAATTTAAGCATGAAATACATAGATGGGGGAAGCTGCTCTTGCTCCCCCTAACGACGAAGTGTAGAGGCTCAGGGAGTTCTCTTTTCACCCTTTTACTTTATGCTTTATTGCTTTACCACTGGGGACGGTGTGACTAATTAAGTGTTAGGTGGGAGAAGTAAACTTCATATTACCATGCATGCCTTAATTTCTAAATTCGCACACGGTAGGCCTAGTTTTTTTTTGAAATTTATGAATTATCTTGCATGCTTCTTTTTTTGTAGTAGTTTTAGTTTTATTTCATTTTGGGTTCCTCCGGTTTTTATTTTTGATACTTTTTCGGTGGATAGTCCCTTAGAACCGACTAGAGAGTCTAGATTTTTTATTTTTTATTTTTTTAGTCATTGAGTCATGACTTTTCCCGATGATGGATGGATGACGACCGTCTTAAGGGTAAATTAGTCATTAGGAAGAACAAAAACTTGGACCCTACGAATGCTTGGTGCGTCACTTTAGGTATCATTGAGACTTTATTAAATTCACTCAGAAATGCATGAAAAAGGTAGAAACACTCAGTCTTTTGGGAACTTGACTCTTGTACTTGAAACAATGGGCTTAATTATGTTATGCATGCAATATGGATATATGTGTTTATATGATCTTGATTTCCATTGTTAAATCATTTTGTGCTAATGTGTGAGGAATTTTTTGATATACTCCATGCTTGTAATTGATGTCTAGAACTTGCCCAGTGTGTGTGCAAAGCAAAATATGAATGATGGATTTAGGAAG